>JABEXW010000297.1:0-75155 GCA_013266185.1 Fusarium sarcochroum
TTTTTCTACATTTCAAATGGGGAGATGCATTTACTTCTAACGAGCCATTGTATAATTAGGTAAGGTTTGCTCTTCAACCCCTAGAAGTAAGAAAGCCGACTTTAATACTAACAAATAAGACAGTTCTCATTGAAAGACATCACTACTGTAAGGTGTACGCTTGCTCCTCTGAGCTCTATGACACGCTCACACGTCGAGATCTCGCGTTTCAAGGCTCAACACCTAATTGTTGTTAAGTCACGGAGGAACCAGTGATTTAGCTATTAGTAACTATAGTAGTTTAGAGTTATTTAGAAGTTTCTATTCAGGGTCCAGAATTCAGTGCGGATTTAGCCACTGAAAACAGGGTATATAAGATAAGTGATTTAAGATATAATATATCGATAGTAAAAAAACTAATAAGTTTATCTATATCGCTATAGTTAGCTAACTTGGAATAATCTTTATTAAAGTAAACTCCCTTAAAAATAGCTTTAACTATTTAGGTATTTTCAGTCTAGATCAGTTCTATTATCCCGGCTTATTTATTCTTCCTCTAGTAATCTTTCTGCCTGGCCAATTTCATACGTATAAAGCATGTAGGAACTACTATAGATTCACAGCTCCAGGCTGCTATAAGATACAGCAAGAAGCTCTTTCAGTCAATATAGTAAGACGTTTCTTATCAGCCAAACTTTTATGTCTTTTTCAGCTCTATCGCGCCTACCAGTTAGCAACCATGTCACTCCCTATATATAATACGCTTCATTGGTACCAGCGAGATCCGAAGGGAGCCCCGAGTGCCAGTGCTAGACTCTTTCTCGACAGTTAGACGGCTAACGTACTAGCGCATGCATTAATAGGCCAATGACCTCAATCCACCAGGTTTCAAATAGATGTTACTTTGGGGTCGCGTCTCAGCCCTGCCAAGAAAATCTTCATTAATTGGTTGATTCTCTTGATTATCATTGCAAAGGATCGGCACACAGTAAGCACATACCACCATTCCTGCGTCATCCAGCAGCCGGAATAGCGACAGGATGTCAGTCTACCCAAGCTTAGTCCACAAGTTTCCCTTCCACTCTGTTCTCCATTTCTTCTTCCCATTTTTCTCCAACGTTCAATTCATTGTTGTTCGACGTTATCCTCCCGACTCCTAGTTTGTACGACCCGAACCATCTTTCCCAACATGAAGTTGAACCCTCCACTTCTCATATTCGCTCTAGTCCAGACGGTGCTAGCCCAAAAGTGTTACTTTCCCAATGGCAAACAAGCGCCCGCCAAATACAAGCCATGTAGCTCTCGCAACACAACTTACTCGATCTGTTGTTCGACGAGTCAAGACGATCAATGTTTAAAGAACGGCTTGTGCTCATGGTCTGGCCACTACGACTACCGAGCTGCTTGTACAAGCGACGACTGGTCCGACTGCCAGGAAATCTGTCCAAAGCGTCAGTAAATCAACCACAAATCCTCCCAAGACGTTGACTAACGAGATAATCAGAGAAGAACAACACCTGGGTTCAAGTAAAAGAGTGCGCGTCGAACGAATACTGTTGCAATCTGGACCAAAACAAAGACTGCTGTAAAAACGGCGCGGAACGTTTCTCGCTCAAGGCTCCTCAAGTCAGATCATCTTCGTCTCCTTCGACTGGGTCATCTCCCTCCTCAACTCCCGTAGGAGCCATAGCCGGTGGCGTTGTCGGTGGAATTGCTGCTGGTGTGATCTTGCTAGGCATGGGATGGTGGTTTCTTCGCCGAAAGAGACGAGCGGGACGAGATATGGGCTTGCACGCTAAGGGTGAAGGGACGGGAAGTCTTGTAAAGGCTAGCCCGGGCATTGAATCTTCGATAGTAGAGGCTGACGCCGGTCCAGCAAGTGTACTGGTGGAGTCAGATGCACGGCCGATACAGCCAAGGGTTCTTCATGAGCTACCAGCATGATATTTCCGAGGCGCTGGCGTCCGTACAGGAACTAGCAGATCTAACCCTCTGAACCAAATTATGCCTTATCTATTACCATGAACTAGAGCTCTATGCTTCGATTGTTTGTAAAAAGATGAATTGTGTGATGAATAATGTCTAGCCCCAGTGTCGCAAGGTAGCACCAGAATATTGAATCAAAGGTTTCTTGTATAGGGGCTTATTGAAGTACTATTTGATATGTGTTGTGCTTATATCCAATTCTTGATGCTTGCTTGAAAGATTAAGAAACAAAAAGGCTTCTCCCTTATAGTTTGAAAGACATCTTCCCCGGTGTCACTGTCGAGAATCACACATAATACGATGGATTGGGCGTCTGAGAGCTTGGAATTTTATACCCACTACTCCTCGGTGCCTGTTCACAAGAGACCACGATAAGACATTTGTCCTCACGTAGATGGCTTCTTCTGAGGTCTGGTGACTCTTATGAATTGGCTTCTCTGTAGCAAAACCAGTCGTCACCCTTTACTGTTGCAATGCCTCGTTCCACACCGATTCTGCTAGGTCTTCCCTCTCGAAATTAGTTGGCCAGATTATATGAGCCAACTTGTCCTTTGCATCCCGCCACAAGCGTGTCTCCGTGAGGTCAGCCCACACCCTGATCTGGCCTGTTAGTATGGGTCTCAAATCATGGACCGGCGTATTGCAACCCTTCATCCCGGCATGGGCTAAATGGAGGGCAGTTACGAATAGTTTCCAGAACCAGAACTCTCCAGCCTTTTTGCTGCGAGACCTGAGTTCTGGAAAAGATCTCTCCAAATCCTGTTGGCTGGAATAAGTTATGTAACGAAGGAGCCGATCCTGTTCAGGCTGGCCCTGATTCCATACGCCGAGGATACTGGTCAAGTACATCCCGACTACGACCGAGATCCCAATCCAAGAAGTCTGTAGATCTGGTCTTGATCCATCGGGACGTTCCGGTCCAGGGGAGCACGACTCAACGTGGGCGTTGACGACCGCGGAGAATAACCTGGAAGGGCCGCCTTGATCCCACAGCTGATAAGTTGTTTTGTCATCGCCGCCAGTACGCTGGACCGAGTTCCTCATATCAAACATTTGAGTAATGTTTCTGACACAAGCTATGATACTGGATGCGTCGACTGGATAGAGCCTGTCGTGCAAGGCAGACGAACTGAAGAAGCTGGGGAAAAGGCTCATTGCGTCGAAACACAAGCCAGCACCACCTGCTTCGTGTGAATGCCACTCAGGAACAAGGCGTTCCAGTTCTTCCGAGCTTAGATCTGACCGTGATTGATAACTAGCTCCTGCGAGTGAGGCAAGATAATCATCTAGGCGGCTCTTGAGGCCTTGAACCATATTATACGCCCTGTCGAGTAAAGAAAATTATAAATTATCATGTTTTCAACACCGCTCAAAACTTACAGTATGAAATATCTGTTACATAGCTCACGCGTAATTTCTTGACGTGGATCTTTAGGTGTCGAGTCTTGGGCCTCCATATAAAGCAGCATGCCCTTGAGATGGGCCTCTGCGACGTCAAAATTTCCGAAAGTACACTGTAATTGCACATTTAGTTTTGATCTCATTCTCAACGTAATTGATGTTATACAGACCTCTGAGAAACAAAGTGTGATAATATAATCAGCACAAACCGTGATAAAATCTGAGGGGCTTAGTTGAGCGTTGACTAATCGCACGGTTTGAAACTTGTGGAAGAGAAACGTCTGGTCAAAAGTGCCGAGATGGCCGAATTTCCATGCATACTGGAATGCCGCGATGAGTAGAATGTTGCGGAGACCGCACGGGTCATTGATGGCAGCCGCTATACTAATGATCTTGTGAGTCTGCAAGGCGATGATGCTTATTCGCGACTATTTCACATACCTGTCAGTTGAGGGGTTTCTGACCGATGCCTCGGGAACAAGCGCGACTTGAGAGACTAAAGGGTAAGGATGATGGTTAGAGACACGGAAACAAGTTTCAAGCAATTCCTAGTGAAGCTTTTGTACTAACAATAATGAAGAAGATGCCGAGACTGGAGCGGCATTTCAATGGGTAAGGCGTAGAAAGGATCCAATGCGCGCGCCGGTGCAGGCCCTGGCGTTAGAAGCACTGCAGCTAGGGCAGTAGATTCTGTTGAAGGGGGCTGCTGATGCTGGGCTGACCACGGCAATTGTTCGCCTGGTTGTCTCAATGCTCTTCTCTCACGCCTTGGTAACTTGACAGACTCATACAAGCACAGATGAGAAGTACTCGTGCAATTATCACTAAATATGACAATATCAGCCTTGGTGCAGCTATAACAGTATAAAACTTCAAGAGGTCACTCACCATGCGGGGCGTTCTTCATCACATCGGATATGACGTTTCCTGCAAGTAGTGCAGCCAGTCTTGCTTCTCTGCGAGAAGTGTTTCCTCCTTGGCGCAGCGTGCGTAGCACTCATTCTGTCGGCGACTAAAAGAGAAGATCATAAGTAGGAATTGTCCAAGAAAATTAAATCACGGATCTGGCGTCAAATAAAGCTGACAGACGCTTGCCTGCTTCTAGATACAGAGTTAAATTAGGTAAGACCAGGGGTGGGTGATCTGAGCTCAGCTGCTATCGCCCCCATGTCGGTTTCTCCTGGGGGACTACTGGAGTGGCTGTGGGCTCGAGGCTTGTTCTTCTCTGCTTGATTCGATCTCTGTGATTCCAAGGTTGCGATGAGTCAGACACCAGATATGCAAGTGTAGATCACTACAATTCTTCGATACAACCAACCATTTCTTGAGAGCTTTGCAAGAGCCACTGTACT
This sequence comes from Fusarium sarcochroum, assembly GCA_013266185.1. Lineage (NCBI taxonomy): Eukaryota > Fungi > Ascomycota > Sordariomycetes > Hypocreales > Nectriaceae > Fusarium > Fusarium sarcochroum. The sequence continues at coordinate 4,719 of JABEXW010000297.1, forward strand.
AAATTCGAGTAACGTTGCATGTGTATTGCTCTGCGTTGATCAATCTGCTCTTGGCCACTTCATTTGTCACCACTTGCACATGACAGTATTAGTCTGCTCAGGTTAAATGCTCAGGATAAAGCCGAACATTATTAAAGACAGTGGGCGAGAAAAGAAAGTCCAAGTCGGCATTTTTATTATATATCCGACTCTTATTTCGAGTTTATGAGGTAAATACGTGATATGCTTTTTTGAGGTACAATAAATTAAATATTCTTATCAGGCAAGCCGAACGACCTGGTAGCTCGCATTCGGAAAGCTGAGTTGTTCAAGGCAATCTGGGTCGACATTGGCAATATACTCAAGGCTCACCCGTGTGTGACCCTTAATGGATATCTTATGCTGAGCGCTATAACTCTACTGTTCACTCTGTTTCGGCGGTCTTGATCTTTGGAAGGGCACTGGTGCCTTATCCTAAGATCAAGCGCTCGGTATGCATCAAGATTGCAGTATATTAACCGAAACCTGTATTTTTCTTGTTTCAGAAAGACAAACTTTCATCTACATTATACACTTATTTGCCAAAGTTAAACTCGTGCTGTGCGATCTATTTCAGGACAGTCAAGGTCTCCTCGATGGGAAGCTTCTCGGGCACGTCGGGAAATGGCTGAGCCGGTTCTCCAAACACAATGTTGGCCTGGAACGAGTAATCATCAGGCACACCCAGGAACTTCTTCAGAGCAGCCTCAACAGGTGGGCTAGCACCAGTATGCTGCAAGCTGGCTCCGAAACCCTCCAACTCAAGAGCTGTCCAGACAAGAATCTGAGCCATGCCACCAGAGTGGTCAGCAAATGACTCAAACAAATGAGCGGCAGACTTATGCGATTCTTGTGATTCCTTGATACTCTAGCCTCAGGTCCAGAATACTACCTATAAAACGTCATCAGTAGTGCAGTCTTTGAGCAGGGGTTGTTTAAATCCTCACCGAGCCGTAGGCATTCTTGAAACGCTGGAAACGTGGTTCCATAGCCGCCCAAACATGAGGACCAGCAGCCTTGAGCATAGGAGCCGCGTGCTCAACTACAACATCCCAGACTTGCTTGTGCTTCTCTCCCAAGACAAGAGCATAACGGCCAGGTTGCGTGTTGTAGGAAGACGGTGCAAAAGAAATGACCTCACGGACAATCTCTTCGATTCGACTGTCTGTTATGTGAGAGGTATCTTTGAGGCCGTAGACTGTGCGGCGATACTTGGCAGCGGCGAGCCATTGGTCAGTAGTAACTTTCGGCGAAGACATTTTAAGTGAAATGAGAGTTTAGAAATTGAGGTCTGCTTTCTTGATGAGACTGAAGATATTAAGGAAAGTTTGTATACTGCCTGATACATTCAGTATTTATTCAAAATCTGAAGCACTAAGACGCTGTGGGATATCTCCTGATAGCACGAGTCGTTGTGGATCGTGCACGCTTTGGCGAAAAAAAGATACGACTCGCGCGCGGGTATTCCCCGTCTTGGTCATGCTAACCACTGGCGTTGTGTCAATTCACTGCGTGTTTATGAATCCCGGGTCAAATATCGTGACAATATGCCGTCTGTTCCGATCAAATTCAACAGAAATCAACAGAAATCACGGTAGAAGCAGCGAGACCAAAGTTGCCGAAGATCCGAGCACTGATGTCCACTGGAGAAAAGGTGAGAACATTGGAGCATTAACCAATGATCGCCGATTGCGAAAGCAAGCAGAACCACCATCATAGAACACTAGTAGGAACATTTGAATATTTCTAGGGGTCGCCTTGCAGGCAGGCCGGAAAGCAATTTATCCAAGCTGCTGAGTCGTGAATGCGAAAGAGATCGCCAACCATACTCACAGCATACGGATAGTCAGGGCGGGTCAGGCAAAGTTCGGTGAGAACATAAAAGAAACTCGCCAAGAACTTCAAGTGCACTAGACTTAAGAGAGTGAAATAGAATCCGAGGAAAGCTGGAGACATACAGCTATTAGGTCCTTGGTTTCTTTGATCTATCTTCTAAATACTAATCCATCCTTAAAATAAGCATGGGCTACAACACTCGTTATTCCATTAAGACTGCTACGTAATTGCTATTTCAGATCAAGAGCTAAGAAAGCCAGATGTCTTAAGCCAGAGCGATGAAAATTAACACTTAGGGTTATCTATCCTCCTTTCTCATAGCTTTACCCAGTTTATAGAAATATTCTATACTATAATATAAGTATAATATAAAGACTATAAAAATAAGAAGTAACTAATATTTTATAAAACTTATTTCTTGATATAAATATTTTTAAGCAAGTTTTTAAAAGAATTCGCCCAGCCTAATTCTAGCTCACGAACAGGCCATAGTAACAAATAGGGATGAAGTGACTAAAGAGAAGCTCCAGCTTGGTCTAAAAACGCAGTGAAAGTACAGGGCTGCTTTTTTACGCCGGGGGTTTCGGACTTTCATCAATGAGTGAACATCAGAATGCATTAAAAATGCAGTGAAGCTGTGCTAAACACCCCCAGGCCATATGCACAGGTGTCAGCCATGCAGCCCACGCTGCACAAGAAGACGCTAAATAAGGCAGGCAAACGAGTCTCGAAAAGCTTGAATTTCAACTCAACAGAGTGTTGTCGCGATGGTTATCTGGCTATGGTTTGGCACTGGAAGAAGGACGAGAATTGATGTGAAGTTGATGAGGAGTGGAATGCTCTGGAAGGATCGGACACAAAGGATGAGTTTGAAAATTCTTGGCAGGAGAGTTGTACTGCCACCATAATCGTCAAGAGGCTCTACAGACATTTGAAGAGGTTTACGATCTACTCTCCCCTGTTGATGGGAATCGGGCGTCTTTGGGTTCAAGGAGACACTACAGCCATGCAAGGGTTGATCCCGACTCTCTGACCGACATGAGTCTGGAAACATGCGTTCCTTCACACATTCATTCATCGTCATTAGATAGCGATGTCCGGCTTTCTAGATCCGTGTAAAATAGTCCATTGGAGTCCCAGCTGTGACGACTATGGAGCTTCGTGAAGCCCGACAACGCTCCGTATTTTGTTATCTTCCGAAAGCTCCGCCCGCCTCTGCGTATCCCACAGCTCTGATGGCCCTTTGATAGGGCTGTCGAGTTCTGAGCTTCCTATTTGCAGTACTTGCGTGCCACCCAATTCGGCTTTGGTAAATTCAAGCCCTCCCTCACTCTGTCCGGCTTTTCGGCCACGGACAAAACGTCTCCATAACAAAAACCCTACGGCTGCAGAAACCAACAGCCCAGTGACTGTAACACCGACCGAGATTCCTATAAGCGCTGCTGTAGATAGTCCTGATTTTTCTGGTTCTTTTGCTGGGAGATGCGTTGTTGTTGCAGTCGTGGCTGGACTCGTTATGGAAGTTGTGGATGTTGTGGATGTTGTTTTTGTACTTGTGCTCCTCGACTGAGTGATATTAAAACTTGCTGAGTTGGCTAGAGGTGTATCCGACTTAGAAGAGTAGAGAGCGAAGTGGAACACAGCGTCCTGCCCCGGGTCAGCTGGAATACCAAGCAGACTGACATTCCAAGCAAGGGTAGTGTCGGTTGTATTCTCTAGAGATTTTTTATCAGCCAATTATTCACCAAGAGTTTCAAGTCATCGTTACCTAGTAGTTTTACAAAATATTCTATTCTCGCCTTGGGGTAATCTTGCCATATGAAGAGATTGCAGCCGCCATGGTTGTCGGTTTTCCATTTCACATCCAGCTTATCGTCAGATCTGTAGACTCGATTCTCATCCCAATCGGAGGTAGTTAAGCTCGGTGTAAGGAATGACGATTCACATTGTCCACTTGCGGCAAATGTGAGGACCGTGATGAACGCTGGGAGTAGCGCAAGCATTATAGAACCGATCGGCTGTACAGCTTCTTAAAGATCACGATACAAAAAATAACAACGCAGAAGAGGGGAAAACAGAGACGAAATGTAACGTATTATGTCTTTTTACCAGAGCTCCATGATGCTTGTCAGATTGGAGGTTAGTGATGGTCCCTGTCACGCTAACCAGCCTTCTCAGACGCTACACTGCCACGATATCAGGCCCAGACCTCGATACGAGCCAAAAACGGATGAGTAAGCCAGCTTCAGACCAATGAACGGTGATGAAGTGAGCGGCACAGCAAGAGCTTCATCTCAACGGGTGCAGATAGTGACGTACTCGACTTCAGAGCCTGTTGAATTATCCAATAGAAAGCATTACGGACTGGACAATAGCTCGTTTTGAGGTAATATTCCCGCATTTTTAAACAACTAGATTGTTCTTAAGCTTCAGAAGGAGCGGCCACTAGTAGGGATGATTTGGGGGCGTTTGATGGCTACAGAACTCAAGATCTGCTCTAGAAGCTTTCTTTGCCTGGCGTGATGTCTTCAAAGCCATAAGACTGACAGGGCCAACCCTACAACTCATAGAACCAATTAAAACTAGCAATCAAGCTGGAGATTTGCTTCTGATTGGCGTATGAGTTGGAGGAGCGCCCTCGGCAGTCTGACGCTTTTTGTGGTACCTGTCTAGGTCTCGTGTTGGAAGGGGTTAAAATCGCAGTGAAGTCACCTTTTGAGGAAGATTTGACTTCGCGATAGCCTCATCCTCCCGGGTGTGCCTGTGATATATTAGGGTAATAATTTGTTGTGTGAAGCAAGCACCCGAGCGGGAAGGAAGGTCTGAACTAGAAAACTAATTCATGCGATTCCGGAGGTATAGACAGAAGAGCCTCTTGCTTGTACTTAGCTTAGAACCACTTCCTTTTACATTTTTACAGCTTGACCAAGGTGAGCTTTCTGTCCTCTCTCATTGCATCTTATGAAAATAACGATCACGCTTATCGTCAAGCTTCCGATTCTTGGAACAAGGCTTCGGTCCATGTCGTACCGGTTGTAGTGGTCTTGCGATATGGCGAGCATTATTATGTTGGCGATAGATCAGCGGGCTGCATAGATCAAGTCGCGCGACACCACCTTGCGCCTACGCATAACTGTGAGCTGTGGAGGCCAGGTGTCGTGAAAGTGCCTGGGCTGATCGGCCTCCTGGTCCTGTTAATCCCCTGCTGCCAAGTCTCTATCAGGGCACTTACAGGCAGTAAATAGAACTAGAACCCTGCAAGAGTCTTCCAGCTGTTGGTTGCGACTCGGACTTCAGGAAATGCGAGCCAGCGATTCGTCAGCCCCTTAGGGAAAAGTTACCGCTCTGTTTCATCCATCTGCAACTTACTCCTAGGAAAAAATCGCCAAATAAAAATAAGTTCCCTCAGTCTCTTCCCCACTGTGGGAGCCTGATTTCAAGCTCTCTATCGTCTGATCTTTCTTTTTAAATTGATGGCGTTTTTCAGTCTCTGTCAATAGGTCTTTTTTCAGGATAAAGCTAAATTTTAGGGCGCCCGATAATGGCGCAAGGTTACGATCCTGTCCCTGCCACAGAGGAAACTGCTGGTACGACCTCTACTACTGCGAGCTCGATTGGAGAAACTCGCCACAATCCAGAACCCTCGGAAGAGCTCGAGTCCGATCGTAACGATGAGCAGCATCACGACTCCCCCTCAGACAAACACACGACCGAAAAAGAAAAGGACCAACCACAACAAGCCCTACCTGCTCGAAGACCTCTCTCGATTTCTACCATCACACAGCTTGCAACCGATCTCCTCCTCGCTGTCCCCGCCTTACTCTTCATCATCTACGCAATCATCGTCTGCCGCAACAACGGTGCCCCATACGATTCTGAGACCGTCCTCAAGCTGCGTGCCATATCACGGTTCGGTCCAACCGTTTTCCCTATTGTCTACGCTGCAGCAGTAGCCAACCTCCTCAAGTCATTCGCAAACTGGCGACTCGAGCGTGGCATCACAATCCTGAGTCTACATGTCCTCCAGAGCAGTCGAACCGTCTTCAGCGCCTTGGCAACTCCTGTGAAGACACGAGCTCTAGGTTTCGTCACATTTCCTATCGTCTTACTATGGCTTCTGTCGCCATTTGGTGGTCAGGCTTCTTTGCGAGTTATCAGTGAAGAGCCTTTTGCGACATACTCGACATGGCATGGGCGAACCCTTGATGGCACTGGGCCCTTTCGCCATGGGGGCGCATTCTCTTCGTCCGGCAAGGACATTGTACCGGCTATTGTTGGTGCCTTCACAGCGGCATTATCTAGTCCGGCCAGCATCAAGGAAGCGAGCCGAGATGCATTTGGTAACGTCAAGATCCCGATGATTGAGCCTTTGGAAGACTCAGACCATGTTTCACGGGACGAGGTTGGCTGGTTCCATCTTAAAGACCGAACAGACTTGATGTACTCGTCTTTGGCTGGATTTCCCATTCAGCCGTCTGGTGGGTTTAAGAAACGGACTAATTATACCTTCACCATGAACACTTCATACATCACTGCCAATTGCAAGTTACATGATCACCCCAAGTTGCACTATAAGGATTGGTTCTCATACGTCAGTTCCGGCGGGAATCCCTTAGCTATTCCAGCCAGTAGATACTTCAACGGTGAGAGCCTCGTGCTAATTCTCCCATCTAACTTCATGTCGGGTTGGGTGACTTATCCGAGCACGCCGCTCAATTTCACACTCTCCTCGTATCACCCAGATTCGGTCACTAATGCGACATGCCTCTTGCTCACGTCATACCTCGAAGCAGAGATAGCTTGTTGGTACAAAGACTGCGACGCGGTACGAATCCGTCGCGACCCGAAACCTAGGAACAACACCTACGAAACGGTTATTCACGATGAGCCAGGCAAGATCAATACTTACGATGCTTTCTTCAGCACCTTTATCAACTCGACCAGCATCACGCTTAGGAGTCAGGCCTCGAAGACACACATCAGGGCGTCTCCATTGGAGTGCTACATGATCAATCCCGAGTTTCCTTATGCCTTCAACGCCGAGTGTTCAGACAATGACAAGAGGAGACAGATGTGGAATACAAGCAACACCATATACTCGAGACGCCTATCCCAACTACTCAATACCTTCTGGATCAGCAGCATTGCCCCATATATCAACTCGGGGGGCGCCCAGTTTGCCGACGTTAATCCCCGAGCAGAGTTGCCTGTAACAGATGCAAAATCTAGATTAATGCGGTATATAAATGGTACGGAAGCTCCAGGAAAGAACGTCACGGGAGAGATGATCCCCGACTATATGGTATTGCAGGTCAATCGTGCATGGATGGCGTTGCTTTTCATAGCATCCCTCACCATGTTGTTGTCAGCTGCAACAGCCGCATTTCTCGGAGTACTGCGACAAGGGCCTGAGATGCTGGATCACCCTGCGAGCATGCTTAAGGACAATGTGCACATACAAGATGGGTCACCAAATTCGTCCATGGAGGAAGGTGATGAAAAGACGAGGCGTTTGAAGGACACGATTGTGTGTCTGGGTGATGCAACACCTAATGCGGATAAAGGATATCTGGCTATTGGTACAAGAAGAAATCTGGAGCCACTGACTGGACAAGTTCGAAGAAGGCTGTACATTTAGCTTGTAACTATATCGTTAAAAGCAGATAGGTTGGGGTAAACTCTTGGCAAAATATTTATATATTTAAGACTCTCCCAGCTTATTAAACTTACGCTAACCACGAACTACTATAGTTTCGCAGAGTCTCCCCTAGACTCTAGATGACTTCGTGCTGAGCCATCTTGACTGTTCACATTAAAGAGCTCGATAATAGAGCTGTCATCCCGTTCGAGATCACCTTGAGCCTTAGGTATCGAGGTGGTGCGGAAAACCTCTGCGCGACGATGAGAAGCAGAATTTATGCCGCTTTCTGCATTGCTCAAAATCATACCTCCACTTGAATGGTTCAATGTCGAGTCCAACCCTGGGAAGTAGTGCCGTACGAATGGTCGAAGTGTCGGGAGGCAGGCGCAGATGATAGCTGACGTGATCTCAACCATGGACCAGAGAGTGGACTTGACTTGTACCCATGTGAAATCTGTGCTATCGTTGAGAAAGGCGATTCGGATAAAAGAAATAACCACGGTGCTGAAGAAAAGTTAGTATCAAGCTATCGATGTGTGCAGGAGAAGGAGAGATTTACAAGGTGCCTAGTGCAAAGACGCCAAAAAGATACCACTTTTGACGTCTGGGTAGTTTGAGCCGAGTGATAGCAGGAATGGGAAGAAGGATAATAATCAGGTCGGTTGCGATGTTGCCAGCTACGTTAGTGTACCACATGACTGTAGTCTTGATGCAATGAGTTTTGACTGAGAAATCCCAAAACCCTCTAATAGGCCAGCAGCCAAAGATTGCGATTCCCAGCTGGGATATTGTCCATCCACCTACAAGCACAATGGCCACAATGTAATACTTTCTGGAATCTTGCACGGCAAGTACGCGATAATAGCCGAACAGCAAGGTCAGTTTCAGAAAGAGGATCGCGCTTGTGTAGAGCACGATAGTGATATAAAAATTCTTACCACTCTTAGCTTAATACTCACAAAAATATGGAAGTCAGATCTTACCCTCAAATACAACAATAATTCGCCTTCTTTCAATGTCGTTGCATGTCTCCCAAGGCCATAGTTTGTTTCTGTCATCGTCAGCAATAAGCCTTGAGAAGTGAAACGGACATGAGGGACTAGACTAACGACTGATGTTGGAGAAACCACACCCAAGAATGCACAACTAGCAATGGGCTCATGTTAGTGGCTTTTGAGCAAACCCAGATTGAGAACATTCGCGCACCAAAGATACAATTGCAAGGTAATCGTCGACACCGCAAGCCTTGATAATCACACCACGCGTCCATAAACGAAGGGCGACAACGAAGACTGATAGAACCTGGCAAACCACAACAACAGCGATGACGGTGGAGGACCTGTCTTCGGCTGAAGTTGATGAATCCATGGTTGACATGGACGCTGGGTACTACGAGGTCTGATTACTGAGGATGAAACGAAAGAAACAGAGAACCCTCTATATACCACAGCTTAGGCAAGAAACATGGCTCGAGTCATGATGTCTCAGACCTAAACCTACTTGGTGATGTCTCAATTATATTCAAATGCCACTATCGGCCAAGCCGTGCTGACAGGCGAACTTGGGTCAAAGTCTATTTCAGTGTGTCAAAGCGCTCGGGAGCTGATAGGCAGGGGAGGGTCTTGCCAGGCTTCGATCCGTGTACCACTTTTTAGTTGTGGCGCCATCGGTGGACGAGTCATTACGGATAAGGCTAGAGGGGGATCGCACATCGATGCACGCAGTAGATACGCTGTACCAGACTGGCGGGTTGTACGGATACGATGTTTACTTATTACACGTCGCACCTCCAAATACCTTAGTTTGACACCAAGTCGTCACTGCTGGACGATGACTTCACTAGAAAGCGCCACAGGGGGGTCGGAAGGGATATCCGCAAAGATTGTACTAGTTCTAGATCCAATTAACGTCCCATGGCGGTGCTGCGGCCGCTAGTTGGCGTGTTCTCGATTCGGCCTGTCATCCGTTGTTCCTGATTATCGGCGCTGGGGATAACGGAAGGATCCCGCTCACAGATGTGGTTAGTTCTCGAGTGCTATAGACGAGATATTTGCAGACTTCAAACCTTTCAAGTTCATGGTATTATTTCTTTCATCAATCACTGCATTTACATGATATTGAACTGGGGAGTCTCATATTTTAATCGATAAATTGGACTATAATATCAGAATTCCAACTGATCTTCTTCATATCTTGCCAGAGGAAATAAAGAGGGCTAAAATGACGACGTAGTTGCAACAAGTTGGTATCGAAAACAGGACTATTCGACTTCCTGTCGTAGACCCGATGAACAACGCTAAACCTGCCCCAAAACAAACCCCTGGTAAGACTAAATCTCGTTGGACCACGTCGTAAAAAAAGAACGGGACACATAACCCGACTGTAAATAAGAAAGCTATGATTCTCTGTGCGATAGTGCTTCCAATAGCGAACGTAGCGATCAGGCACACGATCCAATATAAGATCGAGAACATAATTGCTTCAGTTAGTGAAGGGCCGTGACCGAAAATAGCAGGATGGCAGTCCTGGAGCGAATGGGGGGCACCATGAAAACGAAACATGTGTTCAAGAGTGATGAAAACGATGAAGAACATGACTTTGAGAATAGACACCTTTGCCTTCCACATCCACCGCCATATACTGAAGGATCTTTCTGAGAAGGGTTGTGACGAGATGGCGCCGCCCTGTAGGAGTTGTTGGATTTCACCCTCAAGCTGCTCGTCTTGCAAGCTTTTGGGGTCTATATTGGCAGCTTGTAGCTGCAGCTTGATAGTATCGGTAAATTCAAGGAGACCTTTCCAACCTTGTGAGGCGGTTGCATGATAGTTGAGCCTGATGGTGCGGTGCGCGTTGTACCACATTATGATAAGACCAAAGCTCCATAGTTGCAGAAGAGTTATCATGACGAAAAACTGAATAGATGAGAAGCCCCATTGATATCTTTGGATTGAGTCCTGTAAATGTTAGTCCAGTTCATAGCAATCGGTGTTTCCATTGACTTGCCTCCCCCTTGATGGGTTGACAAACACCCCCAGTTTTTAATTGAGTTGAATTGTACAATGCATCATCAATAACATACTTCATCTTGGAAGGGTCTTTATATGGATTTGGGTCTTCAATATGATCCAAGTTTGTCCAATTCCAGTAGAATGGAAAGTCTGGGAGATAAAATGCCGAGATTTTGAGTGGCGGCCCGGGAATTTGCTGACCGCGGAACACTGTATAATTCCGGCCACTGGTGGTCTGGTTACCACCCAAGGCATTGAATCCATACCACTGTACGTCTGTTAGTGGGATTCCGCGTTAACTATCAAGTCATGCATTGCAGAGTTCAAGGTGATGCTGGCTTACACTCCGATACATCTCGTTGCAATTCGCATTCTTTCTTTATGTCATCCAAGTTGGTACACAGAGCGTACCCATCAGGGCCATCACGATTTAGCCCTTCTGAAGATAACCTTGAGCCCACACCTAATTGTTCAGATTAGCCTTTGTCTATTCTCTTGGCAGATCTACTTACCACTTATCCAGGGCACGGGGTATTTATCGCTAAAGCCATTCGCCCTATGCCCATCATGAATCAAATAGGCAATTGGAATAACCTTAGAGAGTCGGATAAGCCTCCCGTTAGGGGTAGTGATATAAGGTTCGTTATATGGGCTGTACCCAGTCATCGAGCCAGCAAATGTTGGAAATACCACTATGAACGATGCTGCCGTGATAGTAAAGAACATTGTAGTCTTGGAAGCGAGCCCCCGTTTAAAGAATTGCAATATCAAGCGCAATATCGAAAATACAGAAGCGTCTTTCTGGAATCGGAGAAGCCATACTGTAGTGTAAGTAACCGGTTTGGTTGCAATTGCTACTTGGAGATAGTCAGCAAATACTCGCCAAGATATCATGACCATAAGTATTTGCCCCCCTCGGCCAACTACCTATAATCTTTATATTATTCGACTAACTTCGCATTGCGGAGGAATTAAGGTGCAACGGGAAGCCCTCACCAAGTCCCAGGTCATGTCGATCATCTTGGCAGTAGCAAAATTGAATCTACCCCAGCCGAGGGTAATTTCAAAGAAAGCGCTGGCCGCCCAATAGTTAAACTTGACATAACTCTTGTCGGGATCGAGATGAAACTGGCCATTCGCTTGACAGGGGTTTTCATCGTAGCTGGGCAAAGAAGGCAATAGAGCAAGGCAAATAAGCAGTGTGAGCAAAGTCAAATTCCAGGTGATAATCAGAAAGCCACGGCCTACGCGAAGCCATTTAACCAATCTGAATCGCTGGCGATGCCGTTTGATGGACCTAAAGTCGTCGTACGCGTCTAGAAATGCATCTTTGAGTGACCGCGAAGAGATGAAAGGCAAATAGGTCTTGCTTTTGCGCCATCTTGGACTATCTTCAGCTGGAAATTGAGTTAGCGGCTCCAGTTCAAGTCCGGAAGCCGAGTCAGTCATTTGTTCGGAAGTGTCAAGCATTGCGATGGTTGCGAACAAATTGAACCCTGAAAGACAGTTCTTCCAAATTCTGATACTCAACGGTCAATAGAGATAGAGATTTGAGATAGACTCGACTATTGCAAGGCAGTTGATATGCCGGTCGGCCTAAGAATGAGACTGTGTAAGAAAACGAAGTGGTGGGAAAAGAACAAACTCAAAACAAATGGCTAGAGCGGTCTTTTTACTCGAGCCATCTATGATTTTCTACAGGTTGAAGTCTCTTTGGTTGTCATCGTTCCGTCTGATATGCACCAAGCCGCTGGGGGGTTATACAGTGCAACGAAGTGCAACCGCGTGATCAATCAAGCCCCGTTGACACGAATCCAGCCCTACGAACACCTATCAAAGTGTTACCGTTTGGCGAGCACAATAGTATGCAATGTTACCTCAATGACCATGGCTTTTGTGGTGGCTTATCGCAAGGCTTTCTACCAAGACGCTCATGGGTGTTATTCCCAGCCCGAGGTAGAAATTCGTCCGCATAAACATTCAACCACAGACTTGAGTGGTTTCACGCTGCTGTGATACGCTATAACTTTCGATGCTTCTCTGTAATGCAGATTCCTAGAGAGGGGAAGAAAAGGCTGTCCTGGACGGAGGCTTTCTCTGTCCGAGGTCATCACAGGATGTTTATATTTCTTGCTGGGACATTAAGATCCCACCCACCAAGTCCACTATTAAAACTCTAGCATTCTTGTATATTGGCGTAATAGTCAAGGGCGAGGCAAGTGATAAGATCTGAAGAGCTTTTAGTAATCGACTTTCTATCAGCCTCTTTCCTAAAATGCAGTGGCTTCATTATCAAAATGTCTACCAAGTCAGGTCATGCGAATACATTGCAGAGAAGCTTAAACTCCAGTTTTATACAGCGCCGCGCGACAACTACCGCTTACCCGAATTTTCCAAACCGCTGCCACCACCTCGAGGCTGTTGGAATTGCTCATGTTAATTTTATATAACGTTTACAACGACACCTCCGACAGCCACAACGATCATAACCACCGCGGTAGCAACAAAGAATTCCTTGTTTCCCGCCTCTCTCTTGAGGTGGAAAGCCCGGAACACGAGACTGGCAGGCTTCTGGAATACGATATTGGCAACCGCCCCTGGAAGATTGCAAAACCCTTCTGGTAAAGGCTTCGACGAGATGCTGCCACCTTGTAGTAGAGTTTGTATTTCGTCCTCAAGCTGCTCGTCGTCGAGAGAACTTTGTTCAACTCCGCTCTTTTCCAACTCTCGATTGATGGCTGCTGTAAACTCCAGAAGGCTCTTCCAGCCTCCCGGAGCGGCCTTGCGGTGATTGAGTTTGAGGGTGAGCCGCGCTTTCAACCATAGAGTAAGGAGACCAATAGTCCAAAGAAATAAAGTAATAGTCATGACAAACAATTGAAGGAAAGAAAACCCCCATTGATACTCTTGTATGGCGCCCTATTCTTGTTAGTAGAAGTGGAAGTACCAATCTGAAGTTGCTTACCTTCTTCCTCACAGGCTGGCAAAACCCACTTTCCTCCATATCAGTCAAATTGTAAATCGAGTCACCAAGTATAAATGTCAATTTGTCCGAGTTGTTGTAGGGGTTGTCATAAGCATCACTTCCGGAACCGCCCCAGATTTCCCTGGTCAAATTCCAGTAAAATGGCTGGTCAGGTAGGTAGAACGCCGAGATGTTGAGTGGTTGTCCATCTATCGTCTCCCCACGAAATTTGGTTTGGTTTTCACTCTTGTCGATTTCATTGCCAAACCCATACTCAAGTATGTCTATTCGTGTCATCATATGTTTTGTCATTCATTCAGGAAGTACCAGTAGTGCCTAGAGTTCTTACATTCTGATACGTCGCGCTGTAAACTGCATTCTGGCGCGTCTTGTGTGTCGTTATCGCAAACTCTGTAAGGCATGCGTGAGCTAGAGCCCTTGTCTAACATTTGCCCGCCAACTTCTGCAGACGATCAGCATATTTGTGCTTTTGGCGCCAGATTATCTTACAGTCTATCCAAGGCACCAAATAGTCGATGTCGAGGCCATCACTCCTATTCCCGTCGTGTATTATGTAGGCAAGGGGGTAGACTTCAGAGAATCCGATAAGACTTCCTGTCGAACCATTGATATAGGCTGCCTGAAATGGAGTATATCCAGTCATAGAGCTAGCGAACGTAGGGAATCCGAGGATAAATAATATAGTTCCGATTGCGATGATGCTTGCCATTCTTGACGCAAGGCCTCGTTTGTAGAAGTGCGAGGCGAGCTGCAGCGTGGACATCGCAGAGGGCTCTTTCTGAAATCTGAGGAGCCAGACCATGGTGTAAGTTGCAGGTTTTGTCGTGATGGAAATTTGAAGATATTCGGAGAAAACTTGCCAACTAACAAGCGACATGATTGCTTGGCCTCCTCGTCCGACCACCTATGATACCAAGTCAGTGATAATTCTTGCTACCCAACAGCTAAAGCTGCAATTATTGTTAACTAAACGTACGAGATCCCATGCCACATCAACAACTTTAGCTGTTGTGAAATCAAATCTTCCCATACGCAGAGTGATTTGGAAGAAGCCGCCATATGCCCACCAGCTGAAACTGTTCGCGATCAAGCTGAATTCTCCGTCCGGCTGACAAGGTTCCTGCTCGTTGATACCAACCACGCCTCTGGGTATCAAAGCGAGGAAGATGATCAAAGTGATTAAGGATAGAACCCAAATGACAACCAGTATGCCAGGAGTTTTCTCATGCGATATCAATGCTCTGAGCGCCTGCCAGGCCTCTTGTAACACATGTTTGCATGATTCGAAGGATGATCGAGGCGAGGTACGTATGTTTTTCCGGCCTATACGCCGCTCTGAATTAGTTGGAGATAAACACCTTGTTTCTGTTTCTTGATCTATTTCAAAAGCAGAAATAAGTGGTTGCTCCACCAGAGCAGGCGTGACCATCCTTTTGGATGGTATGAGACTGAGATTACTCATGAGATACTTGTAAAGTCAGCAATAAAAAGTAGAAAAAAAAGGGGACGAAATATGATTGTATAAAATTTCGCGTGCAGCAGGTTCCTTCAACTGCCATGGGTTGTACGGGACACGGGGCTGGAACTGCGGAGGAAAATTTCAAGTTCGAAAAAGAGAACAGCCTTATCATTTTAGTTGAACCAAAGGGTTACCCATAAAACGCCTTAGTTATTAAGCAACCTGCCTAAATAATACATCACAATTCTTTTACTTAGCCTATTTATAACCCCCTGCAGATATCAGGCCCTGTGGTGGTTTCAGCTCATGTGTACGGAGGCGGAGAGGATTCACAAGGCGCATCGAAGTGCAAATGTGCGACCAATCAAGCCTCAAGAACGCGAGTGAGTCCGAGGACATACATCACAATGTTGCCGTTGGACGAGTAAGAGTGACACTGAGTGGTACACGAGCCAAGAACTTAACCTTGTTAACCTCCAGTTACAGGGCTGAATGATCTGACCCCCCACTGAAACATACGGGTCTGTATGCAAGTTCCAAATGGGGGCCAAAAAATGAGGCTCTACTGGATGGAGCTTTTTTGAGCGAAAAAGTCTGTCTGAACTTTTGAAGGCGCTGTGTGCCACAGAGTTTAGTTCAGGAACCACAGGTATCAAGTTTGAACAGATCATGTCGCATTATGCTTCTAAACTACCGAGAAGCAAACCTTAATATACAAAACTACCAACCTTGCACCTATCCTGTCCTCAAACTTTCCAAACAATATTCTCGACAACACGCGACCAACTCGTCTAGTCTACGGTTGGACCATAAAACATTACTTCAACCCTCTTCCATCTGCAAATCTTTCTGACACAATAAAGTGTGACATATCTATCGAGGCCCTGCCAGAACCTGCTCATCTCCAGAGCTAGGGCTAGTATTGTTGCCCTCCAAGTGTCTCACGTCAGGCTTTTCTTGAGGGTAGTGTCCATCGTTCGCTCCAAATTCGTACAGAGGGGGGAAGGGGGGTACATCCTTGCGCAGAATGTACTTCTTGAGGTACCAGGGTAGCTTGCGCATGTAGTAAGAGGCGTGCTCTCGGTTGCTGACGCCAAAGACATTGTCGAGTTCCTCCAGTGTCAAGTTCTTGGTCTCAGGTAGGAGGAAGTAGCAGAAGATCCAGCCAAAGATATTCCATGCGCCATACCAACAGAAGCCACCAGTGTCGGTAAGTCTTTCACTGAGAGGCGGCCACGTGAGACTAATGACGAAGTTGAAACCCCATGTGATAGCTGTACTCGAAGCCATACCGATATCTCTGATATGGAGAGGGAAAGCTTCAGCACTATAGGTGAAGGGCACGGGACCAAGACCTGGAGAGTAGACTGCCATGAATAGGTATAGTCCTGTAGTGATGCAACCGATACGTGCATCGAGGGCGGTGGCTTCAGGAATCTGAAATGTCCCTGCAGTGAAGAAGAGACAGGCTGCCATGAGAGGAAAGGTAACCAAGAGAAGGTTTCTCCGGCCAAAGGTATCAATGGTGTAGATAGCAGGGATCGCGAAAAGGAAGTTAATGATGCCACCACCCATGGAAACGAGAAGGGCTTCAGACAATTCGTAGCTAGCCTTGCGGAAGATCGAGGTCGAGTAGTAGGCAATGACGTTCACACCACAGAATTGCTGCATAAACTAGAAATAGTGAGTAAATACTTAGAATCGACATGGCATACGATACTTACCATACAGAACCATGCGCTCTGGGCAGCACGTCGATTTCTGCGAACAGTAAAAAACTCCTTAAGGAGGTTTCGGCCCTCTCGCTCACCACGCTCAATCTCGAGCAGCTTGTAAGCGTAGTACATGTCTCGAGTAGCCTGAATGGGCGAAAAGCGCAGACGCTTAATAGATCGGAAGGCCTTGTCGAAGTGGCCTCTCTCCATGTACCATCGTGGACTTTCAGGGCAGAAGTAGACTTGGAGCATGACAATCAGGGGAGGAACGGAGGTAGAAGCCATCATCCATCGCCATGGAGATGTCTCACCACCGATGATGGTGACTTTTTCGAATGCAACGCAGACGACGAAACCCAGCGCGATACCAAAAGCAGTCCACATCTAATAGGCTGGGTCAACTGAGTTCTTGTAGTGCGAGTATAGTACCTCTTACCTGCCACATCATGGTGAGGGCACCACGAATGTTCTTGGGTGTTGACTCTGCAGAATAGACAGGCGTCGTGCTAGACTTGGCGCCAACAGCGAAACCGAGCATTAAACGAGCAGCCAGGAAGTTACCGAGACTGAGAGATGTGAGCGCCGGCCAGATTGTGGTAGACAAGGGAGACTTACGAAGTGGTGCAAGCCATCCAGAAACCAGTGATAGTTGAAATGGCACATGAGATGAAGATAGTTCCCCGGCGACCAGTATACTTGTTGAGAATAGGGCTAGTCCAGCACCCGATGAGCGCAGAGCAGAGATACGGCGCTCCGTTGGTGAAACCTTGCATCCACACGTTCTCGATGCCGAACTCCTCAAAGTAGAATTCCTTCGATATTGTTAGATGGTCCAATCATTAAACTGAGCCTTTGAGCAACGTACCTGTGCACCGTTTACGGTGGTCTGATCCATACCTTGCACAATAGCCGATCCGGCACAAAGTGTGCAAAGGAAATACAAGGTAAAGGGCTGGTGCCATCGAGAAGTCTCTTCCTTCCTAAGGATGGCCTTGTCATCTTCGGTGAGAAGTTCGATCTTCTCATAACCCCCAGGTTGGTTGGTGACTTGAGCGATCAGAGCTCCCTTGCGGAACTCCTCACGGTGCTCGCCGAGGCCCTTCGAATCGACAAACGCATCAACATCGGCAAGGATTTGCTCCCGGGTCATGCCAATCAAAGGGTTGCGCAAAAGGGCTGCTTTGGAGACCCTGCGCTCACCGTAATCGGACTTTTCATTGACGAAAGTGCCATTGGTGCTTGGGTTGCGGTGACTGTTGGTGTATTCTTCCTCGTAAGGAGCCTCGTTGTCGACTCTTGGAGGCGGCATGGTGCCGGTTGAATGTTGGGCTTTGGGTCTAACAAGACAGAACAGATAATAACCCGACCCCTCAGGCAAAGTGCAGTGTTACTGACAAGTTGAGTCTGGGGAGAAGTTGGGGCCCCGGATTTCCTCGACCGATGCTTTGGATGCAACAAAACTGAGAACTCAAGCTGGAGACGACCCAATTATTATATGATTTTGAGAACCATCTGAAAGGATTCGAGGGCACTCTTCTCCCCACACTTCATAAACGATTCAAAGGAGTTTGATAATGGAGGAGTGGAGCGTGCCATGACAGTTGCCAAGATGATCGCCAGAGGATAGGCCGTTCCTTTGGCTGGGCGCGGCTCAAACCTCGGTGAATCCCTGTCTCGGCAAGACATTTTATGACGTTGTCCAAGAGGTGAGAAAAACTGCAGATGTTCTTTTCCTGTTGCCTTAAATCCTTCTTTCAGCGAATAGGTGATGATGACGCGTTGGATGCAACGGAAGTTCGAAAGGGGAAATGCGATGCATTTGCGGCTTTGCGTATTGCTGGACGTGACAATCGAGCATCGATCTCTGAAGGCCTGTCATTTCCACCAAAGGCGAAGGCATCCATACCCATGCTCCTTGATTAACACCAAGACCCGGAGTCAATTGGGTTTATACAGAGCCAATTGACCTTCCCTTCTCACAAAACTCACAATTCCCGACCCTTGAGCCGCACACAAACATGGTGCAAACACTCCGACGCCAAATCATCTGCCAAGCACGAGATTTTCTCTCCGTCAGCGATCAACAGCGTCAATACCCATGCCCATAAGCCGGGAGGGGCGCTAATCCCCAGCAATAATACAACCTTCAACTTCTCGATTAAGCTTAAATGGGCGACCCTCACGCGACAAGGAGTCGCTTGGCGCTAGTCTGGGCATGCGTCACCGTCTCACGAGCAAACACTGCACTTGACGTCAATCTTTCGTTTGTCTCTTGAACAAGTTTTTCGTATCGGGCGCTTAATCTGGGGATGACGGGTTTGTCTCACTACGTATTCCCGTCGTTCATTGTTTCGGCATCTCCGATCCCCCAGACTGTGAGCACGTGGGAAGTAGCCAAGTTGAAGAATTGGTGGTTTGCTAAGAACAAGCTTATTTTGACCACCTCACACAATGTCCGTCAGTGGGGTCTACTTAGCTCCATCCTTTCTAACGAGACATTGACTTCTCAATACTGTACCAACGCACCATTGCTCCACCTTGGTGGTCTAAATAAACTCAATTGATCTTCCAAACAGCTGGATGAAGTCCCCAAGATCCCCATACTACGGTGGACCCGACCCAATTAACTCTAACATCCAAGATGTGGAACGCATCTTGGTATGGAGAAGACCCAATCTTTAATTCTGTTGCCTATTCACTTGGCTTCTCTTGTCATCACGCCAAGCAAGGTCTGAGCTTCTGATCAGATGAAGGTCGAACTCTCCGGTATATGTCAGCATACGGCGAATAATCGAGACATCTCCCTACCGTTAGGTGAAGATATTGGGAAAGGGGCTGAGAGATAGCAAAAGAGATGAGGTAATCTAGTCAGGTATTTGCCTAAATCTTACTTTGGTTCTTGGCGTCACTGCTCTTCGTATCGCGATTATTCGTCAAACCACTTGAATGTCTAGCTCTTCAGTTTACGTGGGCTGTCGGATTGGCTTTGTGGCGGTGATAAATTAATTACTCAACTTCTGCATTAGGGCCTTGTCAATGGACTAATATGACTCGTAGAAAAGTTTTCATGGGTAGTAAAACTGCTGCCTGGCATACTCCGCGAGACTAGTCAGTTCTAAATCCCTAGGAGGGTTTCCCAGCTGTTAAATTTGTATTGGTTGGCCTAAATAAATCACCTTGGACTTTAGGTAATAAAATAATTCAAGAGATTTATATTTATGGACCAAAGATTTACTCTTGGCACTAAGGAACGGAACGCAGGCGAAATTCAAGTAGAAGGCTCATGATTATTAGTAAGCTATCTTTGGAATATGATAGCTGTGATCTTTATTGGACTATGGTTCAATGCAGTTTGTGACAATCGCTGAGTTCTTTCACACTATAGAGCCTGCTCCACCTGTTTTGGAAAGGGAATATCGACGACGAAACATCGCCGCCTCATAGAGGGCACAGACTCCCCTCAAGTATGGCTCAGGTGTCGCTGACCCTCAGCCCAGGCGAGCCGCCTGAGTCACCAAGTTTCCCTTCCTGTGTGAACATGGGGTGCTCGGAATCGTCACCCTCCAACTCTGCCCCTGTATGCGCAGTGAAAATCAGCCCGAAAGCAACAGGACGGGCGAAAACCCCAAACCCCTGATGACCTTGTTGAGAGGGCAATACTGGAGAATCTTTCCCACGATCGTTCCCAACTTGATCCGCACCCAGTTAGAAAAAGGCTGGCGGAAAGAAGCAAAGAAATATATGACCGTGAGCTAAAGTTGTGGGAAGCGTGAGTAAAGCCCAAATGTTGGCTGATCATCGCTAACTTGGTCCAAATATGAGAGAAGGTTCCCAGGGTCGACACGGCATGGTTTTCACTCTTTTTCAAGCATTACCTAACGAGAATAATCGAAGTCGGGAATATAAACACATTCTCTTTCCTTGCAGCCACTTTTTCTATGTTCTGGGTTTACATGTTTTTCGGCCTTCTTAGCTTTTAACGCATCCAAAGACTGGTTGTTTTGCGAGCTGTAGTCGTGTCCCAGTAAAGTCACTAATGAGCCAGTCGAGCCATTCAAGATTCCCAAACCTCACCCAATCTCATAATATACCTTCCTAGCGATATATCCGGGATTAAATTTCCATACTGGATTTGTCTGCATTACTGGTGAGAGAACGAAAAGGAAGGTCATGTATTTATACACTGCCGAAAAAGCCCGAACGATGCAAGACTAGGATGGATTGACTTGTAACAGCCAATCGGCATTGGTCCAAATCTCATTTGGCCAGCGTGCAATCGACATGGAAGGATGCTTCCCCAGCTCTAGATAAGACTTCTGGGGAGCTATCAAGGAACACTTACACCCAGGCATGTGCGACTACCTTCTAGCAATTCTGTCAGCTGATGTAAGATCTAACCCTTGCTCCCGATTGGAACATATGCTTTAAAATCACGGAAGATACTTGGCTGCAGTAACTACTGAGATAGTGTTATCTTCTCCTGCCTAAGGCTGACTAGTGCGCATGTAGTGCACAGGGTTAATCACATTGATGCATCGTACCTTCCTTCTTTACGGTTATTATAAACATATATACATGCAGTTGACATATATAAGAGTCCATCCATGGCTGCACTTGAAACATCTTGGTTCAAGTCACGACATGGCGTATACTTCAAGCAGAAGCGCAACTTTGCGCAACTACTCTTTGGTCACCTTTTTCCATGCTGCTGGGTCTTTATCCTTCAGCTATAGCTTTTACCTCCTTACCACTTGGGACTCGATCTATGCGCGATCTTTCGGGTGGTACTTCCAGTTCCTTACTGTCGTGGGCATTGCCACGGCTCTAATCACATTTGTCCTTGGACTCGCTGCCGACCTTACACTCCAAGATGTGTTGTTCAAGGCCAAAAACGCTGTCTCGACCCTCGCGACGCCTCTAGAGATTCTTGTTACCTTTTTGTATTGGTCTATAAGGTCACACGACCCCGCCTTAATTATGTCGCAAGAACTCTTCGATGGCTTGACTCCATGGCCGGATATTGGGTTCCATATTGCGCCGGCGGCATTTTTGGCACTGGACTTTTTGCTTCTAAGCCCACATGCCACCCTTACTACACGCGGCATAATATCTCTAAGTATTGTTGCCGCTCTGGCATACTGGTGCTGGTGCGAGTTATGCTTTTCCCAGAATGGCTGGTAGGTTTATCCATCTATAGCTTGCCAGGATCTTGCCACGCGCTAACCCGCAACTAGGTATCCTTATCCGCTGATGGATCAATTCCCTGTTACTCAACGCGTTTTAGTCTTTGTCGGGTCAGCAGCAATATTAACCTTGTCATCCTGTGTTCTCCAATGGATGCATGGCAAGGTTTACGATCCTTCGTCGGAAAAGGTCAGAATTAGTTGAGAGTGGGGGTACCAAACTGCGACACGAGGCTTGAGCGAAAATGCAGTCTATTCAACGACGTAAAGGCTTAAAGCATAAGGAAGGTCGTGGTACGGATCTACCGTAAACATTTGTGAAATTAGCCACGGTTTGAGTGGGACTAATATAGGCAAGAGAGTCTATTTCTATTAAAATTACTAGCTAAGACTATGGAGAGGTGTTAGTCAGCGCTAGACGTATATTTATCCTTACTGCGTGATTTATTTAAGGGAATAACTGTAAGTTATAACCTAGTCGCACAGGGTGGTGGGCTATTACAAGTATTTACAGTATTACATGCAATACCCCCGGTTAAGGTTAGGAGGCCTGCAGCTAGCTACAAGGTATGTTAGTGGGAAATACACTTTTAACATTCTATTAACAGCCAGCCATACCTTGTATCTGCGGCTAGAGTGTATAAGAAGAAAACCAAGGAAGGGGAGAGGTGTGCTGGTGTATATCTGGGAGATTAAGATGTCTAATAAAAGTTTTAGCAACTAGTTGCATTCTGACCAGTGTAGCCTGCCAAATGTATGTTAGTTAGCTGCAGCTAAACAAGACATTCTTGATAAGAGTTCGTTGCAGCTAGTCCGATAAGCAAGGTGGCCGCCACTGTATTTGATAACATATGTGGGGGCGCGCTGTTCAAGATGAGGCACCTCATTGGCGTTGATTCGCGAAATCGTATCGAGTACATCGGTGTGAGCATCGTTTTCGGATGTATCAGCATAAGGATCCAACGCCTTGGCGAAATCCTCCGGCGTATTAACTTTATAATCTATGGAATCTTCCTTGATACTCGCAAGAACAGTGAGCTCTGTGCCATCGAGAGTAGTATTTGTGACACCTCCCATCATATAGTATCGCCGAACCTTTTATCTCGAATGGCAGCAACATATTCGCTCGCCCATGGCTGAATGGTTAGTGTGCCCTCGGCATCATGGATTACGTGGTGTATTGTAACATCCAGAAATAATGGTTTAATAAGAACAGCTTCCTCCGTGCTGGAAGCGAGCGTAATAAAGTTTCCCAAAATGAGAACAGAACCCAGAATGAAGTAGTAAAACATGATGGGTATTTTAGGGAGCTTGGTCGAGAGGCGGATATGATTGACCGAAATTGAAGACATATGTAGTTCAGGTAACCTCCAGCTTTATACTTCATCCTGTTCATGGGCCTCAGGTGAGGATTGCTCTCTAGCCGCTGATACCATCACAGCCTCTCAGTCTTTCAAAGATTCTACTGACTATGTTAGTTGTGTTAGTGATGATAGTTCCGTTGGTTTTACAATTCGGCACACTCAAGCCGAGTTTCTATACCCTAATTGGGCTGGAAGGCCAGTCGTTGTCGGTAATTCATTTTACGAGGCTCGTTGTGGAATAATTGAGCTGTCTGTCCGATTACCGTATATCTGACGATACTATCCCGGACAATCCGGTGACGCTGCAATATTTGTGGCCTCCGCAAAAGAAATCCCGCAGTATTAGAAGAACCAGAAGGCTTGCGAACAATGGCAATAGTCCCTTGAGAGTCCGGTGGGCCAGGGTCTGTAAAGTGCAACAGCTTGTCGGCCACAACGACTCGACGCTGCATCCCGACGGTAAAAATAACACAAGTCAAGACGAAGGCCAACCTACAAGGCACACAGAGCTCTTGGTACTTAGGCAGTCTCAGCCTTGATGATGATGATGACAGTCGAACGTAACCAAAGTATTACAAGCTAGTAGTGATTTGTAAATAGTCTTCTTCATTTTCTTCTTGGTCTATCTTTAATTTCCAGCATACTATATACCTATGCAGACTCGGGAACTTAGATACCACTAACGTCCGCGCGGTAGATATGAAGAACAATCTCGAGGATATCAGAATGCCCGTCTTACTGACTCAAAAATCCTTGAAAGAATGATACAGCCTTCTCATAATCCTCAAGCTGATGCGTTGAGTGCTCGGCTTAGTTGAGTACGAATTAAGAATTGAGGAGTTGAGAATACCAGTATGCGAAGACTTGATGATTGACAAAACAGAGGAAGTGTGCTAAGATTCTTCCAGTTTATTAATAACACCGATCCGCATAAGAAAGAGCACTCAAGCCATTAGATACGTTACAGAAAGGTCTTTATTCTCTGATCCGGCCATCGCTTATTCTCTGGATACTAAGAGTAGAGGCGATATCCTATTTAAAACCACACTGAGACTACAATGCGATTTCTAGCGAAGTAGCTTAAACATGGCGGGATGTGGAATCCATGAGATATGCCATTCCAGTATTCTTGGTGAGGCTGAAGCCGAGTAGCAAGAAACTGCGTTCTTAGTGATTCTCGAAGCTATTTTCAAAGAAGCACACGGGTGGTGAAGAAACCACTATGTACCACAAGTCAGCCTGTATCCTCAATAACACCTGCATCCGCATTTAATATTTACTCTCGCTCTTGAATAGATTTCATACAGCTTCGCCCATTCGAGCGACCTCAAGCAGATAGCAGCCTGCAGCGTTCACCGTGGCTTGTGTTGCTTGCAACTGTGCTGCCAGTGCCTGCCACTTGTGCCTTCCTTCTTGAACCTGCCCGTTCACTCCTGCCTTTGCTCGCTCACCCACGCTGCTGCCTAGCCCTAAAGCTTAGCACAAACTCATCGCCTCCCCTTCTCTTCCTTTTTTCTCTTCCTTTCTTCTTCATCGCCCTCAACTCCAACTCTCCACAGAGCTTGGCCATTTCTTCAACCGAACAGTAAGTCATTCTCTTTATGCACTCTTCCATCTCTCACATCGTGTATCTTTTAGCTAACTCACGTATCAGCTCACTCTCGCTGCGTAAACTCACCATCATCTCGTCACGATGTGCCGCGAAAGCATCACGATCGCCCAGTGCGCTCCGCACAACCCACCTGTCCTCACTTTCAACTGTGGCAAGATGCACATGGTCGCCCAGGACCGCCTCGTTTGCGATAGTGCTCGCGGCACTTGCGTCTGCTTCTTCGGCACTTGTGGCAGCGTTGTGCGAGATGTCACTACCAGCGGTATCGACCTCGCAGATATCGCCAAGGTTCGTTGTGCCAGCTGCACCGTTCGCGAAGATGCTGTTGGAGATCGTCGCAAGGGCCAGGAGATCCTCGAATCCGTCCTTCTTGAGCGACCCGCTGTCGGCAAGTCCGACTTGGAGAAGCATTCTGCTCGGCTCACCGAACTCTGGCGCAACAAGTCAGGTTGCCCCTACCACACCAAGGCCCTCGCTGAGACTGAGACCGTTACCGGCACTGAATTTGAGCCTGTCGGTCACCACGCCTCGCCCAAGGTTGATGCTCACCCTGTCGTCGAGTCTACCACTATTGAGCCCGATGTCGCTCAGCCTGTTTCCTCCGAGCCTGAGCTCACTGGACTCGGCACCACTGAGCCTGCTCTCAGTGAGTCCGCTATCACCGAGCCGGAAACTACTGAGCCCGAGCCTGCTGTCACTGAGCCTGCTGTCACTGAGCCCGCTGTCACTGAGCCTGCGGCTGTCGACGAGTGGATTACAGGCACATCCCCTCCCAGCAACCACGAAGATGAACAAGCTTGCGAGCCCAGCTTCGATTCTGGTAAGTACTTTGATCCTCCGGCAATCACTCACAACAATCTCAGCTGACTTTGAACTTACAGGCATCAAGAACGGGTTGGAATGCGACGTCGGCTTGAACACTAGCCGATGGGCCTCGACCAAGTCTCCTGAGCCTTCTACCCAGGAGGAGTCTGTCGCTCCCGGGCCTCGTCGCGTGCCTACGGTCAACTTTATGTTCGATCCCAACAACGCCGAGAAACTGCGCGAGGCAACTCAGAAGTTCGCGACTCTGAAGTCGTCTTTCCTGGCTGGAAATCTCACCGCCTAGTTTTCTCGCACAATAACCGAGGGGTCTTTTGAGCAATTACTAGTATCAAAGGAGAAGTGGATGGTATATGCAGTGAACGGTTGGAACGTTATGCGTTGAAAAGTACATGTGGAGTCGCCTTCCGGCTCTCGTCAGACAAGGCAGAAATGAGAATTCAGAAACGATCTATGAGCTGGTGAAAAATGTGGTGATGGCTGACTGCAGGACGCGTGACGATAAAGGCCCAATCACGGTGATGTTCGGATGTACAACTGCAGAGCAATACAAACAAATTGTTATTGTTTGGCAAGCGTGTCGTGTCGCTGACTGGGAATATGCAGGGTTTACGGGCACTACGGAGCTTAACGGGATCATCGATCTACCCCAGAATGTTTCATCATTTCGCAGATCGTCTTACTTCTATCCAAATCTTGCTCCCGCTGAAGAAAATTATTGGATGTGCGCCTTGTTCCATGTTTCGGCAGAAGCATGACATCTGCTATGCTCAGCTGGAACAGTCGACAGTCAAAATTTTCACAACAACCAAGCGCGTCTCTCAACAAAAGAAACGTGATAGCGAATGCCATCGGACTGGGATCACCGCGGGAATCTGAGACCTTGGCGATGAGCTAAGCCAATCACTCACTCTGCTACGCCCCAAGCTGAAAGCCCCTGCATGAGATTTTGACGCATATTGTTGTGTTGTTCCCGCGTCGTACGAGTCGGGGCGTCAAGAAGCGGGACGAATTTCTCCAGACCAGGTAGGTAGACAAAATTGTTGCATGTGTTCTTTGAGGCTGATAACCCACAGGCCATAAGACAATTATTCCCTGGGCAGTCCCCATTCTCGTCTTTGCTTCTCTCTGTTGCAAATCTTGACATCCCAACGCGTCCGGAAACAACCACGGGGTCTCAATAGGGTCCACCGGGCCGCACTGAACGATGTCCACTGACGACGCTTCCGCAGCCGGGCCGGCCCAGCGCACGGCTCAAGATCTAGTGAGGGAGATAGCCAAAGAACGCGGTTACCTTGGCGAAGACCAGCTCGCGCGGATTGGGGCGATTAATCCTGGCCTTAGGCGCGAGGTCGAAGAAGCTCTGCTCCGAAAGGATGAGATGATAGGTTCGGCCGTCTTGACGTACGTATGGCATCTGAGGCACAACAGCCCTCACTCTGCTGGCCGGGTCTTGGGAAAGTACTTACGTCCAGACTAGATTAGCGAGAAATCTCTACACAAGCAATGCCAGATTTGTCTTTGAGTTGCTACAGAATGCTGATGACAACAACTACAACACGGCTCTAGCTCACGGGCGGGACCCGTATGTATCTTTCGAGGTACGGCCTGATAAGGTGTCGATTGAATGCAATGAGAATGGCTTTACACCTGAGAACTTGAGGGCCATCTGTGCCATCGGCAAAAGTTCCAAGGTCGGCGCAGCTGGTTACATTGGAGAGAAGGGTATCGGGTTCAAATCCGTCTTCATGGCCGCCTGGAAGGTTCACATTCAGTCAAACGACTTTTCCTTCTCATTCACTCATCGCAAGGGAGACTCCGGTCTCGGCATGGTTACGCCCGTATGGGAATCGACAGATGAATCGCTGGGCAACTCTTCCACCCGCATCACCTTATTCCTTCATACCAGCGACGATACAGAGGAAGACGCAAGGCAGCGAGAGACGATCAGGCTCCAGTTCCAAGACTTACAACATACAATCCTCCTCTTCCTGCGAAAGCTACGCAAGGTACAGGTTTCATTCTTTGACGAGGATGGCGCTCAAACATCTACCACAACTTATTCTCTTCACGGCAGCAATCCAGCTACTATCCGAAAGGTGACATCTGAGGACGTGGAAGAGAGACAGTATCATGTCACGAAACACATCGCCGAGAACATCCCTAAGAGTGAGAACAGAACCTACTCGGAGGAACAAGGTCGAGTTGATTCCTCCACCGAAGTCGTTCTAGCGTTTCCATTGACAGATTCGTCCACGCCAATCGTCGAGAACCAAGATGTGTTTGCATTTCTGCCGATGCGACCGATGGGTTTCAAGGTAAGTGGTAACATTCTATTGGGCAAGACCTACGAATCTTGGGGCGCAACAAGCTAATCGTACGACGATAATATAGTTCCTCATTCACACCGATTTCGTCACGGAAGCCAGCCGTCAAGGCATTGTGGTTACTTCTCTTAGAAACCGCGCGCTCTTGAACGGTATCGCAGATTGTTTCATCAAGGCTATCCAAGAGTTCTGCCAACACCCGACACTTCAGCACCAGTGGATGCGATGGCTTCCCCAACGGAACTCGTATCCTTGGGATAGTTTCTGGTCAGGCCTTCTGGAGAGAATCGAAGAGCGGATACAAGAAGTCAAGATTCTTCGTACACTAGGCACGGGAAGACTCGACTTTATCCACAAGCTCTGTCGTCTTCAGCCGTGGCTCCGCGACAAGAATGGCGACCCGCTGTTCACGGACATCAATGAAGAGGTCTATCTCGCCAAGGAATACTCGCGCGAAGATCTCAAGCTATTGAAGCCATATGGCTTGGAGAACGTCTCCCCGTCAGACGTGATCGCTCGTGTCGAAAACGACCTCGGAAAGAACCCCGAAACATCCAGAATGAAGAATCCCACAACGGACAACGAGTGGCACTCGCTTGCAGCACGAGCGCTCATCCTACTCAAGAATACTGCGACATTAGGTCCGGCCCAAGACCGCCTCAAGAGGCTTGAGTTGATCCCTCTAGAGAACGGCGAGTGGGTTTCTCCAAGCAGTGGTCCTCTCTATTATTCCCATTCCTCCGGGCAGCTCGCGATCCCTGACGACCTCGATTTGAGCTTGGTCGATCCAGACGCAGCAAAGAACCCTGACAGACGCGCATTGTTCGATAAGTTTGGCGTCATTGAGGCGCTTGTTAAGGATGTGCGATCTCTGATCCTGAAGAAGCCGCTTATTCCCATTGCAGATGAGGCTTCCCTCTCGGCATCTATCAGCCACCTCAAATTCTTGTACCTCTCTGAAGGTTTACTAGAGGATGGCGACTCTCAAACGAGTCTACGTGACCATCGTGTCTATGATCAAGATATGAAAGCATGCTCACCGACCAAGCAAGACGTTTATATCACAACAAACGATGAATACGGGCCGAGCGAATTACTCAAATCAGATGGTCATACAAGGGGCTTCGCTGCGTCCTTTCTACACGATGCATACCTTGACGAAGAGCCGGCGACACCACCAGGATGCGGTTGGACTTGGGAAGAGTGGATGCAACTGCGGCTCTCCCTACGTCGTCATCTCCGACTTACCCAGAAGACCGCGAAAGGGAAGCTGGAGATCGCTCCCGTGTTCCGCTATATCGAGCGTCAACGACCCGAGAGCCTCCTTGGTGCGTTACAACGGGTTTGGATATTTGAGAGGGAAGAAGTAATGGCTTCCGCTGAAATCGTGGGCGAGTTGCGAGACATGGAGGTCCCGTGCAAAGGTGGGGACGAATTTGCTCTATCAGAACCATTGGCGATAACTTACTTACCCTTGCCCGAACTTGAGGGGAAACATTCCCGCTACGCTGAAGATGAAGACTTTGCGTTCCTAGACTTGGGCGAACCTATCACATCGAGCACCTACCGCACCAAATGGGGTTTCTTGGTCGATGATTTCAGTGTCAACCACACAGATGACCTGGAGTTCTACCTGAAGATTCTCACAACAATCCGTTACAACAATACCGCTGCGGGAGTGCGTCGAAATACGAGGGTTTTAGATCTTTATGAGATCATTCATGCCCGTTGCCGTGAAGCGTATAGCTTTCTTGACTCGCAGGCAGAGGCAAGGTATGTATTTCTACCTGAGTGTATCAAGCGAATACCAACTGACTGGCGTTCACAGACAAGCAATCAACGACGATAACCTCATATACATTCCGGCACATGATTCCAGCTCAGCGACGTGGACATCATCCGACAAATGTCTCTGGAACGCGCGCGAAGACATGCAGACGGCATACCCTCTTGCACATCTCTACCGAACGGCGTTCCTCAGATCAGAAGACGACCTCGATATCCTGCGACAGTTCTTTAAAACAACGCTGGGAGTCCAAGACTGCTCTTGGGAGGATTATCTGAACGAGATACGGAGGCTGAAGACTTCGGAAAGCGAGGACTTTGACTGGACCAATGATCTCTACGACTCATTGAACGCGGAAAGACTAAACTTGCTGGAAAGTGATGCAATGAAGCTCAAGTACGAACCATTCTACTGCATTTATGGGTACAAGCTAACTCGTGTCCAGGAAAGCTTTCGCAGAAGAGCCCTTGATATACTTCAACGTCGGCAATACAAGCCGCTGGTACACGGCTAGCGAATGCCTATGGTCCAGCGCTACCCAAATTCGAGGTAGAGTAGCTCTGAATGACCTTTATCCCGATCTAGAGGACTTCTTCGTCAGTTTTCTTGGTGTACAAGAGCTTACACTAGATATGGCCTACGATGAACTCAAAGAAATGGGTGCCAGAGTACCGCCACCATCGGTCATTGCTGTCAAGGAAACCATTTGGGCACTCAATTCTTTGTTGGGGTCGGGCGATGACCTGCCTGACGAAGAGCCAATCTTCTTAGGGACAGTATTTCCTGTGAAGTATCCGAATGGCTCGGTGAAGCTGCAGTCTGGTCGGACGCAATTCGCCATCGCCGACCGCAAAGCTTTGGGGGACATTTTTGCTCCGCAAGCCAAGATGCTCGACTTTACCCTCGATGAAGTGCGTCGACTACGGCCATTCTTGTCTTGGCTTGGCATGGAGGCGAGGTATCTATCTACTGCAGTTAGGGAGATCTCGACAGTGACAGGCGGGCGGATGGACAAGCTGCAGTATCCTGATCGGGAGATCAGACAGAAAGCGGAAGGGCTATACAGGTAAACCATGCTGCAACGGGCAAGAAGATCGATGATACTAACTACTGGTACAGGATTGCCGTGCATTTCAACAGTCCTCGCACCCTGGATGACAACTCAGAGCTTTACTGGATTCTCGCTGGTACGGAAGTTTACGAGACTGATGGCATCTCTTCGGAACTTCACCTATCTCAGGACGGACACGGCTTGATCCACATACAGGAAAGAAGTGAGCTTCATATACGTGAGGATAACGGTGCCGTCAAGGTGTACGTCCCGCGTGATCCCAAGACCCAAGGATTCTGCTACTTCTCTGCACTTCCGCGTCGCTTTCTCGAATGGATGATGACAGATCCAGCGACCTTGCAAGTCAAATATTCAAGCTCCAAGGCAATTCAAATCGTGAGTGCGGTTTTGAACGCTCCTCTCATCAACATGACGCAGATTCTGGAAGCAGAGGGAATTGTCGATGTTGACATTCCGATTGAGGACGATGACGATGAAGAGATTCAAGAGGAGGATGCTGAAGAGCAAGAAGACGTGGATGAAGATGGAATTGAGACCGCCTCCAAGGAAGGCTCAAGTGATAAGGCAGAGGAAGAAGAAGAAGTGCTGTCTATGGATGATGATGAGGACGAGGACCTGCACGATGCCACCATCTATCACGAAGCGGAGGAGGACAACCATGACGAGACGATCTTCCATGAGGCCGAAGAAGACCCCATCGCTCGATTTTTGGCACAGCCGGAGATTCACGAAGACGACATTTCCAGCGACGAAGACTCGATCCTGAATCAATTCGCCGACATGACGTCCCCGCCTAGATGGTCGGATCTTCCGATGCGACAACGAAGCCCGGCCACGTCGAACTCATCTGTTACCGGGCGACGACTCTTCACCCCGACATCATCAACGACCGATTACTTCCGACAAAACAGACAGAGATCCGAAAACAGGCGAACATCCGAACATAGTACGCAGGCATCAACCACTGGTGCGACAAGCACACTCGGTGCAACACAGTCGCCCCCAAGACCAGCCACACATCCGGCATTTGTCTTTGGCTCTTCACCCACAGTACAGTCGAGCTCAGCGTTTCAGTTCCAAGGCGTAGGCGAGAGACCCCCTCAACAGCCGACTATTGAGGATGAGGCAGAGTATCTAAGACTAGTCGGGGATGTCATTTCTGCTGCTAGTACGGCTATTATCCCTAGCAGAGGTTCTTACGACCTGTCTGGGCTTTTCAGCGCGTTACCCGAGGTGGAGGAAGAGGAGACTGAGCTATCGCGACAATTCCGTTCGCATGGTCCTCATGAAAGAGATATGCGGGTTGGAGCTCTCGGGGAGCTCTTTGTAAGTTAATCTCATGGCCCATTCTCACGGACACGACTAACATGCATAACAGGTGTTTGAACTGCTGCTCAAGATGAACCCATCGTTGCCGCGGTTCAACAGAGAGAATTGGCAGAGTCAGATGAGAAAGTTTGTTACTGTTCATCCCAACTACTCGGACATGCTGCCATGGACAGCACAAGAAACAGCCGACATTGTCTACTTTGATCGCAAGCAGGTCTTGACGAATCACTTGGTGGACAAAGGCTACCTCGACAAAGCGGCCTGGCAGAACAAGAAGCCTTTGTACATGATCGAGGTCAAGTCCACAACCGGACATTGCCGCACGCCGTTTTACATGAGTAAGCGACAGTATCAAAGGGTAAGTGGTGTTCAATACTTTGTTCTGGGATCTTCACTGACAGAGTTATCGATACAGATGCAGGAAAACTCCAACACGACTCTTTCACCGGTGGTGTCGCCTACCATTTATCTCATCGCCCGAGTATCCAACGTCGACAAGTCGAATGTAGAATTGAAGCTGTATGTTGACCCGGAGAAGCTGCGACAAGATGGATCGCTAGTATTTACAGGGGAGACGTGGTCAATTGTGCCGGGGCCGGGGTCAACATGATGTGGATTTTGATGCCAATTACCACGGCCTTTCAGATCTCATTCTCTCACACGATAGCACATAGAATTCTTTCAATTATTTTAACCCAGAGTACTCTTTGATGAATTTCCACATGTTGAGTTCTCGAGTTCTGCTTTCATTGAGTCGAGTCTTAATTGAGCCACCGAATCTGAACAGCGGCATTGTTCTATTCCCATTTCATGAACAATAAGTACAGAGAATCATTCAACGCAGAAGAACAAAGCCCGGTTTTCCATTAGGGTACTCACCTCAATAATTGAATGAGCTGCAGTCTCCCGCCTTGACCTTAATGAGTTCACCAACAAAGACTTACCATTGTCCATCCCTGCAGTCCAAGCTGCGCGCTTCCGTGAACACTGAACATGCATGAAGATAGCGAATACCATGTCGCGAACAAGCCTCAATCATTTTACTATATATTCTCACTCTTGCCCGGCCAATCTATCTGTCTTTTCCCCATCTCATCAAGCTTTCTTCAGCATCTTCTACCACCACCATCACCAACACCATCAATCTCACAGCAAACATCACCAACAACACTTCTTCATCATCTACTACCGACAACTTTCTCATCATGTCTCGCCGAGTTTTTCTTCTCCAGGGTGATCACCTCGATCTTCCCGACCGTCGTCTTCCCAACTACCAAGCCCAATCCAGCCACGTCCCTGAGGTGAGCTCGCGACTACAGCAGTCGTGGGGTCCTTCGTCTAGTAGCTCTGGTCGCTCTTCTTCCCCTTCGGATTCTTCTGAGAAGGGTGCGTACGTTGATTCTCGCTACTCGCCGCCTCGTCAGGCTCGACCTCAGCTTCCTTCTGGCTCTAACTATTTGCCAGATGGGTCTATTTATCCTCCTGTTCCTCCTGGGTTCACGGAGGCTCATCGTGGACAGGCCAATGTGTATGATCGACCTTATCTCACTGATTCCCCTGGGTGGAGTGCTGTCAACTCTCCCATCGAGGCTTCTTTTCAATCCCCTGGTGGCAATGGTGAGTCCACCCCCGACATGCCTCGTTCAGTCCCCACTGAGCCCCGAGCCATGCGCCGGTCCCCCCCTACCGAGCCTCGTGCAATGCGTCGCTCTCCTCCCCGTCGTCTCTCCACGCTCAACCCAGCAGCCAACGACTTCTCTCCCACTGTAGGTACACCCCCCAACCTCCCCACTCGTGAAGATGTCCTGAACATCATCGCCATCTCTGGTCCTGCCTCAACCGATGTTGACCCTACTTTCGCGGCGCAGCTTCTCAAAGCTCAACAGGAGGCTGAACTTCGTCTCATCAATGAGATGGAAGATGAACGCGATCGTCTCGAGGCGTACGAGGAGTTTCTGTGGAAGCAGGCGAAGGAGCTCGATGAGGACGAGGCGGCGCGAGAGCGCGAGAATCACGAGCGGGAGGCGAAGGGGCTCAAGCCTCTTCATCTCCGAAACACGCCTCAGCCTGAGTAAATTGGAGTTCTAGATGGGTAGTGCATTTTGGTTTGTTTGGAGTTAGGGGCATATTTTTGGATCATAGACGGTAGAGATTTGGGCAAGCGGTATCATTGGAGTTTTCTGCGGCATACTATGGCATTGTCCTTACAGATTAGAGATTTTAGCGGTTGGCTTTCTGGCGACTAACTAGCTTTTATTTTATTTCGTTTTTTTTTTTTGCGAAATTTGAGATCTATAAATAAATTGGCTGTTTTGGAATAACACCGTATGCATTGATGTCTTTGCGATTGTATGAGTCGCCCAACCATTGACCCTCCAAACATGTAAACGTAGTACAGCAGAGTGTCGATGTAAATTAAAGCTGCAAACCACAATAATAGGTAAAATAACTAGAATAAATTCTTAAGGGACCACGACCAAGATAAATACTCATATAACAACAAGACAATCACCCAGACGCGCCATGATTGTTCCGAGGCATAGGGTAAGCTCCGGTGACCGGACCGACCACGGCGACTTCTGAACGGCGGAGTGGATCGCCGGCGCCGAGATGACCTCGGAAGTCATTGGGTCGTCATACTGACGCCTCGGCGAATAATAATCCGTGATCAAACTTGATCGATAATTGATGGAAAGCCAAAGAGGCATTCTCATTGTGTAAAAGTGCAGCCAGACTTGATCCATGACGTAATTTGCCAATTGGGTTTTATTTAACAACCGTTGAAACGTCACCCACCATTCACGACGATCGCAAATCTTAACTTGACGACATTTAAGATATACTCAATATGGCTTCAGAGAATAAAGATATTCCCGTTACAAATGAGGGCATGGGACAGCCTCTCTCAGCGAAGAACCAGGTTCTTACTGCTGGTGCCGCAGTGACGCAGGTGAGATCTTTTGCCAGGGCATCTCATCTGACGTTACACTCTGCTCACCCAATGCTAGGAGTTCCGACCAGTGAAGCACATCTGTGCTCACTTGAATGCATTCCATGCATATGCAGATGATCCCTCCCGCTTCGTGGAGACGAATCATTACTGTGCCCACTTGAGTACGACTCTCCGCCATGTCACCCCATCACTTCTCACTCACAGCATGCTAGACGAGGACGTTCGGCAATGTCTACTCTACGACTCTGATGAGCCAAATGCTCGTCTCATTGGAATTGAGTACATGATCACACCCAAGTTATACGAAACGCTGGACAAGGAGGAGCGTAAATTATGGCACTCGCATGTTTACGAAGTCAAGTCTGGCATGCTCATCATGCCTAACCGGGCTGTACCCGAGAGCGCATGGCAAGTTGCCGAAAACTACGAGATGGACCAGGTCGTTCATCTATACGGAAAAGTCTATCACCTGTGGCAAACGGATCGAGGGGATACGCTGCCTCTAGGCCCGCCGAAGCTGATGACGAGTTTTACGGCGGATGGGCAGTTTGACTTTGAGAAGAATGTTGGGGAGCGGGATAGGAGGTTTGGTACGGATTATAAGCTCAAGCAGGAGGCGAGGAAGGATATTCCGACTCCGACCATTCATGAGGGTGAGTACAAAGGTGTTGCTTGTCTGGGACTGAGCTAATGATGTAATAGATGCGGATCAAGCGTGGAAGAAGAACTAATGACATGAGCGGGTAGCGACAAAAAGTCGGCGGTTGCGGATGGGCGATATGGGATGCGTTGCCCTTAAGAGGGAGTCTGGAGTTGAGAGCACGGTTGCGACCCAGTAGGCAATCGGCATGGTGGGAAGAGAATGATATATAGGCAATTTGAGGACTGTCTATCCTATCGGGTATCATCTATTATTTTAGCCAAGAAGAAACGTTTTCGGAGACTTATGCACCCAATGCTAGTCTCGGCCGGAAGTGAAGTAAGCAACAACGGGTCTCGTACATCAATACAAACTCCGGGCGCGAAAACACGGTCACGCTCTCTCACCTCCCCAGCGTGACCTTTTGCGGCAACTGTTGCACTCCCTGCGCCTGTTGGAGCACTCTCGTATCATGGACCTTGCGGTCGATCCCCCGAAAGTCGAAGACGCCCTCAAGCTCTCTCCTGACCGCCAACAGTTGGTCCTGGGCCTTGCGGATCTCGTCGGGTTTGTTGTCCTGCATCACATGCGCCTTGACCTGAAGGAACCATCGCTTTTGCTGGTCGATAGGTGTGAGAGATTCCCATGAAGGTAGAGTGCTGGATGGAAAGGATGATTGCTGTTTTGTCTCCATTGGAACGTAGTTTTCCAGCGGTTGGAGAAAGTAATGTCGGACTAGACAGAACTCAATCTCCTCTCGGTAGAAACGGTAGACCTCCTCGATTGTCTCTGTCTTGAACCTGTCCTTTGTCAATGGGCAAGGCACCAAGGCGGGGCACCTGTACTTACGTATGGTTATTGTCGCGCATGACTGAAGGTAGCTTCTTCTGCTCCCATAGCTCGACCTTCTTGCGCTGTGTAAGCAAGGGTTGTCCACGGGGTGGATCAGGAAAGTCGGTCCATCGGAGCATGCCCTGCGCCGCATCAAGATCCATCGGAGGAGCGTTGGGACCCATATCGCGATCTTTCAGGACATCATATCGTGTTTGAAGGATGTATGATTGCCGAGTCAAGTTCTGATGAAGCTCTTTCCAGAGGAAGCCTGTATCCTTGCGTATGGGCTTTTCGATAGAGGCCTGATTGGAGATACCCACAGGCCGCGGTGGTCCTTGGAAGTAGAGAACTCGTTGCACGGCTTCCCAGGGGTTCATATTAGAGAGAGCGCCTAGTACAGCACATGCTGAGCCAAAGTCTTTGTCCTCGACGAGGGCTGTGAGGAAGATTTCGTGCATTTTGGTGCAGGTGAGGCACAAGCCAGCGAAGAACCAGTCGACAGTAGATCTCGATTATCCGTAATAAGGCCTGGAGAAGAATGAAGATTTTGAGAAAGCGAGCTGTGTTCTCTCGTCGTAATAGTGTGTATTGGATACGCAATGAGTTGATGCTGGCTGTATGCTACCCCACCAAAGCTTGAGCTTGAGAGCTTGAGCTTTGCTCTTGGCAAGCACGTGACGACGCGACAGCCCACGCGTTGGTTGCTCTGGACCCTCAATAAGGGCCTTGGCATTTTGACGTCCTGTGACAACAAACTACGAGATAATACCAGGATATCACGAATCTCCCAGATGCGTCCAATTTTACTGCTTACACTACAAGAATGCCTCCAAGCGATTCCCAGAGCAAGCGCAAAGCCGCTGATGCCCCTGTCTCTCCGCCGCCCCTCAAACGAAAAGTCCAGAGCGGGACAACCAGTGAGTGCGCACTCCAAGGCCACAGACGCAGTCGAAGAACGATTAATTAACCTAGATCTAGAGACGGCTGTAGCGAATTTCTTCACGCCGACGTCGCAAAAGCCTAAGGACCCTACCGTATGGACCGAGCGAAGTCCCAACGACGACACCCCTGCGACACTCCTTGTCGGTCGGTTCGAATCAGAGAAGAAAGAAGACAAGGCAATCAAGAGGAGGAAAGTAGCAGCTTTTGACCTTGACTCAACATTGATCGCTACTGCGTCAGGAAAGAAGCACGCCAGTAACGGGACAGATTGGAAATGGTGGCACAATTCGGTCCCCACTAGACTACGGGAGCTGTATCAAGATGGATACCGCGTTGTCATCCTTTCAAATCAAGCAGGATTGACGCTGCACTTTGATGCCAAGTACAAGGGCCCCAAAGGCAATGCTCAGAAGCGAGTTACCGAGTTTAAGCAGAAATGCAGCGCCGTCCTCGCGAGCCTGAATCTCCCGACGTGCGTATATGCGGCAACCGAGCACGATATATATCGAAAGCCGAGGACGGGAATGTGGGCGGAGGTATGCGACGACTACGACATCTCGGAGACCGAGCTCGACCTGGAGAATAGCATGTTTATCGGCGATGCAGGGGGTCGTACAGCAACGTTGGTCAAAGGATCTGACGGAGTGGCAGCGTCAGCCAAGGACTTCAGTTGTTCGGACAGGAACTTTGCACACAACGTCGGTATCAAATATTTGACGCCGGAGGAGTTCTTTCTCGGAGACAAGCCTCGGAGTTTCGCTCGTGAATTCGACTTGGCCGAGCATCCCTTTACAGAAGATGCTGAATCGGGGAACTCCGATGCGATCTTCGACAAAGCTAACGACAAGGTTATCATCTTATTCTGTGGGCCACCTGGGGCAGGCAAAAGCACCTTGTATTGGAAATCCCTCAAGCCTTTGGGGTACGAGCGAATCAACCAGGACCTCCTCAAGACTCGAGACAAGTGTGTGCAGGCAGCGAGAGAGCATCTCCAAGAGGGAAACTCTATTGTCATAGGTGCGTTTCTCCAATTTCCCCAGTCCCGTTACAGCGCTACCCCATTGAGCCCCTCACGGCGCTAACAAGGATTTTGCAGACAATACCAACGCCGATCCAGAGACCAGGACCATTTGGGTAGAGCTTGCCAAGAAATTCGGCATCGCTATCCGTTGTGTGTGGTTTAAAACGTCTCTTCAAGTGTGCGAACACAATAACGCTGTGCGGGCGCTAAACGAGTCGCTGAATCCCGAGTCACGACAGGTCTTACCCAAGATGGCATTCACAGGGTTCGCAAACCGGTTTAAACCACCGCAGCTTAAGGAGGGGTTCCAGGACATTACCGAGATCAAGTTTCAGTTCAAGGGTACGGAAGATGAGTACCGGATCTGGGGTCGATACTGGACATGAGAGGAGCAGGGAGGAGAACAGAGGAGAGATCCCCAACCTCAAAGCTTGGCATCATGCCATCTCCGCATCATGCAAATTTCTCTTCATCACAATCCTCCAAATCACCGCCTAAGAGAGCCCCGCAGGCCCATATTGGGGAAGGCGAAGCGACAGACGAGGTCAGCGAGCTGGGTCCGTTCGTGGGTCATGCTGAGAATGTCCTGGGGTCGTATCTGGAGTAGTGGATTCGGTCGGGATGTGGTTGACCAGCGAAACCGTTCTAAATTGTCATCTTACTCAATATTTACCCACTTGAGTCTCGCAACTGAGTCTGAATAAAGCAACAACCTCCATGGTGTGGGGGCGCCTCGGTTGACAGAAATACCACCGTGGTCCCGACTTTTTCCACTAGCAAGACAAGCTAACCCTGGCCCTGGGGCGACTTTATTTGCTTTAAGCTAGTTTTTCAAGCTTATTATTCACAGATCAACAGAGATACACCTGCGGGGGAATTCTGGGGAGCGACCTTTTTGCTACAGCAGGGACATGCCTAGCATGCGAAGGGGATCTAGAATTGGCCCATTCACGTTCTCGTCCCATAGATTAAGCAACGTCGCTAAATCTTTCTCTGACTCGCGATGTCACGCCTACGGCAGTTCTTTTCGGCTTGCCCTATTTGGAGCTGTTGCTTTGAGTTCCTCTCGTGTTGGGATTAATTGCGGCTCGCTATTCCCGCCTCCAATTGGACGCGCCGCCCAGACAACTGATTTGCATTGGCAAGCTTGGCGGTAACGTGGTATACCGTACATAGCGGCTGGGCATTCTGCGCCCTACGAGCCACCTCTTTCGGACGAGAAGAACAGCAAGTGCCGCTACGAAAGATGGTGGCCTCTGACGTCGGGGCCAACCACCCATTTCGAGAATGGGAACCGTTCGGCGAACAAAAGATGAGTGCTAGCGCCGTTTAATTAGTTGCAATCCTTCTTTCTCCACGGCCATTGCAACGTCCTAGTACCGTTTCAGTGTGGAGGGATGCAAAATGGAGACTCCGCCATTGGATGGGGAGGGCCCGTGGGGTGTCAAAACTTTGTTGCGGAGGGATCATCGTGCTCCTCTTCCTTTTGGGGGAGCCTGTCTGGAGTTCTGTCTGTTAGTCGGTGTAATCTATGTACCACGGTAACAGGTCCGGAGAGATGAGCGGGGTGGGAAGTCGTAGTCGTGGGGAAGCCCGGGGGATCATCTCTTGTATAAAAGGATCCCCATATTCATGTATTTTTCTGCTTTCTCGTCAGGCTTCTCATCTGTCACCTCTCTTCTCTACAACACGCCCCATCTTTTGACCACCCGTTTGTGTGCGAATCGATCAAAAATGGCTGGAGGCGTCAAGAAACCCGTCAACATCTTCAAGCTCAAGGACCTGGGCGAGCCTGAAGGCGCTTTCAACTGGCGACTATGGTTCTCGGTGGTCTCGTTTGCCCTGCTGGGTGCGGCGCGAGGTATTGACGAGGGTCTCATTTCTGGATCTTTCAACTCCAAGGATTTCCAGGAGACTATCAACTATGATTCTTACTCTTCGGTTGAACAGGCCAACATCAAGGCCAACGTTTCTGCTATGGTGCAGATTGGTTCCGTCGGTGGTGCTCTCATGTAAGTTACTACTGATCGTGACCTATGTTGTGATGGGTTGCTAATGTTTTGTAGTGCTTTCATGGTCTGTGATCGCATCGGTCGTATCTGGGCTACTCGATTCCTCTGCTCTCTCTGGGCTCTTGGTATTGTCATCTTCATGATCGGTGGTGTCAACGGAAACCTCGGTGCCATCTACGCTGGTCGATTCATCTGCGGTCTCGGTGTTGGTCAGACTCCCGTCGTCGGCCCTGTCTACATCGCTGAGATTGCTCCCGCTGCCATTCGAGGTCTCTGCTCTTGCATGTTCACAGTATGTCCTCTTCTTCAATCTCATTTCTTGACAGTGTCTAACAAGTAACAGGGTGCTGTCTACATCGGTATCGTCCTCGCTTACTTCACCAACTACGGCTGCCACATCAACCTCCCCGATCACTCCCACAACCAATGGCTGGTTCCTACAAGTCTGCACATCATCATGTCGGGAATCATTTTCATTCTCAGCTTCTTCCAGTCCGAGTCTCCTCGATACCTGGTTAAGCAGGGCAAGCCCGACCAAGCCGCTCAGGTCCTGGGCCGTCTTCGCAAGCAACCCGCTGATGGCGAGTACGTCGTCCGCCAGGTCAGTGAGATTCAGGCCGCTCTCGACCACGAGCTCGAGGCTACCCAGGGTGTCGGCTTCCTTGGCAAGTTCAAGGAGATGTTCCTCGTTCCCAGCAACCTGTACCGTCTGTACATGGCTTCCATGGTTCAGTTCCTTTCTCAGTGGTCCGGTGCTGGTTCCATCACTCTCTACGCTCCCGATCTGTTCAAGATCATGGGTATCACCGGTAGCGAGGAGGGTCTTCTCGTGACTGCTGTCTTCGGTATTGTCAAGCTTATCGCCGCCGTCATTTGCGCTCTCTTCCTGGTCGATGTCATTGGCCGAAAGCGCGCTCTGCTCATTGGTATCACCCTCCAGACCATCTCTATGATCTACGTCGCTGCTTTCCTCACCAAGATTCCTCAGCTCGGTGTCGATGAGGACTTCGTTCTGCCCGCTGCCGACAAGGGTGCCAGCCGTGGTGCTATTGCCATGATCTACATGTCTGGTTTCGGTTGGGCTCTCGGCTGGAACTCCATGCAGTACATCCTCACTGCCGAGCTGTTCCCTCTCCGCATTCGTGCCCTTGCTACCTCTTGGGCCATGACTCTTCACTTCGCCAACCAGTACGGTAACTCCCGCGCTGTCCCCAACATGCTTCTCGCTGTCTCCGAGGGCGGTATCTCCCCCAAGGGAACCTTCTGGTGCTTCGCCGCCGTCACCTTCGTCGGTGGTGTCTGGGTCTGGTTCTCCGTTCCTGAGACCAGTGGCCGCAGCCTCGAGAGCATGGATGAGCTCTTCGAGCTTCCCTGGTACAAGATTGGTCTCCACGGAAACAAGAACGCTGAGGAGCTTGACCAGGCTCGTGATGAGAAGCAACGCTATGCTGAGGAGAGCCACGCTACGGGTGTTGAGCTTGAGCATCAGCGAAAGCAGGAAGCATAAATGGAAATGCGAAATATGGATACAAAAAGCAGTAAATCGGTTTAACTGTGCCAGAATTGGACATGGTATATACTCATGAATATTATGAATCTGTCAATTGAGTAAACATCTTACTCAATCCTCATACTTGATCTCCTTCCTCGCTCAGTGACATCACGTGGTCCATTAAACCTTCTTAACCTCAACTCTTGCTTTCGCTTCAACTTCTAACTAAATAATCTTCCATCTACAGTAACTTCATCCAAAATTGAAGGTCTGTGTTCCTCCACTCGAATGCACCCCGGTCACGACGTTGTTCCCCGATGCAGTTCCATGAAATACCGGTCCACTGACCGCGGCTCGACCACCATCATCGCCAGAGTTTTCGACTTGCTTACTAGGCTTGTCAGTCTTGGGATACTCCTCGATGAGCGCCTTTGATAAGGCCGCGGCCGTGGCGGCTGCAAAATTCTGCCAGTCTTTGTTCTTGTGGCTATCAGCATAGTCGCAGACTCCTTTGACAATGATGCAGGGGATTTCATCCCAGACACCGGCGCCCTCCATCTCGAACGCGATAAGATTGTGAGCTTGGGCGAGTCTATCGCGTTCTTGGCCCGATTTGATGACGGCATCTCCCGAGCCAAGATGTCCGATGAATACGAACGGGTCTTGAGCATCCTTGGACGTGAGACGGTCCCGCTGAATGAGCTGCTGTTCATCGCATCCGAGTTCCCGACAAGAGAGTTTGCGGCTCGCCTCGCAGACATTGTCTGAGCTATCGGAGCATGTGTTGCAGGTAGAATGGTGTTTGTGGAGATACGACGAATTAAACAAATGGTCCTTATCGGCTCCGGGATATTGGTAGTTTGCAGCTCGACGTTTTCCCTTGGCTCGGGATTGAAGCTCTCC
The DNA here is from genome assembly GCA_013266185.1 of Fusarium sarcochroum. Taxonomy (NCBI): domain Eukaryota; kingdom Fungi; phylum Ascomycota; class Sordariomycetes; order Hypocreales; family Nectriaceae; genus Fusarium; species Fusarium sarcochroum. Next base: position 47,674 of record JABEXW010000297.1, read on the forward strand.
CAAATTCAAGGCTGCTTTCTCTTCGAGTCTATCGCGGGCTCTATCTGTTTCGAAAAGTGCGATAAAGTTGCGAATATTCCTCGTCGGCCTTCCAAGGCGATCGTCCAGGGTGTCTTTGATCTCAAATCTGTCAGGATATCGTCTGCCGAGGTCATGCTGAACAACAGCCTTGCTTATAATTACGTCGCCGAGGAGTAGTTCCTCGTTTGCGTGGGGTTTGGGAACACCACCGCATATTCCAGTCACCAGGACGAGCTCGAGATTTGAGAAGCTCGAACGCAGGCTGGCGGTCGCGCTTGCAGCGCTGACCTTTCCCATTCCTGAGAGAAGGACAAGGACGACATTTGAGTCTGCGATGCGACCGACAGAATATGTGTTTGGGTCTCCGGCCGATCGGCCAAGAATGGCATCATCCCAAAACTCGTCGATTATGCGACTAACGGCGTTGTATTCGAGGGCGAGGGCGCAGACTATGGCGATGTGGAAGTCCTCACGGTTCTTTCGTGCCTCGGCCATTATTATTATAACTCCTAGTTTATAATGCGGAAAGAAGAAACACAAGTCGTTCAGCTGCCAAGGCCCTTGAGCCCTGTAGGCAGCAAGGCATATTCAATCATCATTGGGCATTTGAATGAGGCTGGTGGCTTATGAGCTGGTGGGTGGCATCAGGTGTCAACCCCTCCTTCATCCTTCACGCAGCCCGATTCATCGCCGCTTAAGTTACGGCTCTCGTCCCTTCTCAGCTTTATTAAACTGCCTCTCCCCCAGCTTCAGAATATAGCTTCACTAGAAGTTCTGGAAACGACCATGAGCGGCGCGGCATTCCAAGGCCCCGTCCATGGTAGCAATATCCTGACAGGGGTAAGTGCCTCAGGGCACGCCCAGCAAACCTTCAACTTTAACAACCGCGCCGAGTCGAAGCCATTTTACGTTGTCCCTTATGAGAGGAATGAGAGTTTTGTATCTAGGCCGGATATAACCTCTAAACTCGAGAAATTATTGCCCATGGAATCGAATGATTTCCACAGCGCCGCCCTCTGGGGTCTTGGAGGCTCTGGGTAGGCCCAGCCAAACTAGTATCATTTCAGGAACACCTCACTCATTTGTGAATAGCAAGACACAGGTTGCTCTGGAATATGCCTACAGTCAACATCGCAAACACCCTTGCTCGATCTTTTGGGTCCATGCGGATAACGAGGCGACTTTTACTCACGATTACGGCACCATCGCCCAGACTTTAGGCCTGAACCACCAAGAAGACGGGCAGAGTTTTCTCCAGGACGTGCGACGCAAGATTGAGTCGTTAGAACGATGGCTGTTGGTTATCGATAATGCCGATGACTTGTCACTTTTTGGCGTAGCGTCAGCAACAGGCAGGCGAGATCGCAAATTCACAGAATACATTCCAAAAGGCCCGAACGGTACCATTTTGTGGACAAGCCGAGATGAACAGATCGGTGGAAGTCTTGTTGGATCACGAAGAACTATTCAGGTCTCCAAAATGATGCCAAGAGAATCGAAAGCATTGCTCGAGACAACAAGCTCTCGGCCAACGAGCGAGGGGGAGATTGACGACATGGTCTCTTTACTTGCAGAACTGCAGCATCTCCCACTTGCTATTACACAGGCCGGAGCCTATATGCGCAGAACGGGAGCATCCATCAGCGAGTATCTTTCATATTTGAGAGAGGAAAAGGATCGGTGGCGCATTCTAAAGGAGCCTGAATTTGACAGGCATAGATTACGAGGAAGTTCAAACAGCATTCTTCAAACCTGGAGCATCTCGATTCATCGCATAGAACAAGAGAGCAAGATGGCATACAAGATTCTACATATCCTTGCATACTTCGACAACCAGAATATACCGGACCGATTGATAGAAGCGGCTGCGACTTACAGAGCTGGAAAGCGAACAAAAGAGGAAGTTACTCAACAGAAAAGAATAGCAGTTCGTCGACTAAAAGACTTTTCCTTTTTGACCGAGAGTCGACTTGATGGCAGTGATCAAACTTTTGAGATGCACAAGCTGGTGCAAGATGCAGCTCGACATGATCTCCAAGTAAGAAACACTCTACATCGACTCAAAAAGAAGGTCACAGAGTCACGTCGTATAAGAAATTGGTTCAGGCAACGAACAAAGAGCAGCAAAAAGAAGAAGAAAAGACAAAGACAAGATGAGGCATATTTTGCTTCTGCCGCGATCGAAATAATCGACGAACTGTTCCCAAATGAAATCCACGTCAGAAGGGAGAAGTTGGATGTCTGTGAGAGATATCTAGCACATACAATACGGGCTTGCGACTGGGCTGGGGCGTGCAGCAAAGAGGACGTGGCGGTGGGTATTTTACGGCGCGCCATGAATTATTTGATGGAGCGTTGTCGATTCAAGGAAGCACTTCCTATTGCCCAACACAGGCTATGGATGTCGCAAAAAGTCTATGGCAAGAAGTCTCTCACGAGCATTAGAATTTATCTAAGCCTTGGCTGGATATTTACTAATCTTCTTGAACCTCAACAGTCAGAAGCGATTGCGAATAAAGCTTTGCAGCTGGCACAATCGCTAAAGGAGGGCGACAAAGACGAACTTGTGTTGGAGTGCAAGTGTCTTCTCTCAAAATCCTATTGGGGTCAGGGCCGCCGGGACGAGACAGAGAAGGTGAGCGCCAAGGTACTTGAGCAAGCGCGTGCAAATGAGTATAGCTACAGCGCTCATTTCATCCTTTCATGCATACAAAATCTGGCAACCCTTTACAAAGACCAAGGAAGATTTGAAGAAGCTGCAAATCTCATCCCCCAGGTCTCGGAGTTTTCCCAAACCATCCGTGACAAAGACCCTTGGCTCATGGTGGATACTGATTGCCTCCTTGCTAACTTGTACTACCACCAAGGCGAAATTGGCAAAGCGGAGGAAACGAGCTCTAAAGCATTGCAACTTTCTCGCGACAGATATGGCGAAGATCATCCAAAATTCATCAGAAGCTTGTTTTTTCTAGCAATTGTGCGGGAAACCCAAGGCAGGTACGAGGAGGCGGTGCAGATGATGCGAGATTGCTGTCATCTCAGTCACAAGGCTTTGGGAGCCGATCATCAAAACACAAGAATATACAAGAAGAGACTTAAGATTTGGTTAGATCGAGGGCCGCCAGGAGATTTGTAACTGGATGAAAAATTACGTCGAAGGTTGATTTGGTAGGAGCTGTGAGATCGTTACAGCTGGCGCAAGATGTGTCGAATAGCTGGGAAACTGTGGATGTGTGTCGAAATGCGTTGAAGGAAATGCAAGTCTTATAGTATTTGATGTATCGCTTTTAGTATTAGGTGACTTGATGATTCCAGACACGGCTATATACACGCCACTTCTTCTAGCATGATTGCTACATAATGAATGCCCGTTTGGAAACGACACCATGTGACTAAAACGGCCACCTTGTGGTCGATTCTCTGATGGTGTGGTGTATCAGTACATGGAAGAAATGTTCGCTGTTTGGGCAGAGAAGCTTACAGCCAAGGATGTATGGCTGCAAGTTTAACATTTTGCCCCGATCGGGGTGTTTAAGGGAAGTCCCATTTAAACTCGATGTATATATAAAGTCCCCGGCTGATACTGGCAGCCATCTTTGTCCTTTGGCCGTGGACTCATGTAACATAGCGAGCGTGAACATGCCGCCTGGTCATCCATTTCTTTTCTCATCGGGCCTTAGAGGAGATAATACAGGCCGGTGAGGCTAACAAACTCCTCGACCGGCTGCTTCCGGCCGGCGATACTTGCGCTCCACGTTAGAAGGGACCGGAGGAGCTGGGATAGGGTCAAGCGGAAGCAGGTGTCGGAACCGGAGTGGATGCTGGAGAAGCCGTAGTCGGCGTCAGAGCCAGGGTCAAAGAAGACGATGAAGGTATCTACTGAGAGCGAGTACCATCGAACCAAAACCAGCGCCTACTTTTCTGGTCTTGATGCTTAGTCCATCCCAGAGCGAGGTCACGGCACTGCTCCCTGTCCCCGTTGCGCGAAAGCCCTCCTCTGTTGGCAACATTGTTTTTGCTGGGGCATTTCTTTCTGATATGTCCCAGTTTACCGTACTAGTGGAGAGGTATATGGTTAGTATGATTATGAGAGGGGATTATATCCTTGATGAGCTCACCTATGGAGTGCCAGATACTCAAACAATAGCATGATGCTGTATTGTGCGGAGCAACCAGTTGAACTAACATACTTCTTTGTTAGCCAGTTCTCATTGGCGACAAGTAATTGGTAAACTAAGTCCCAAAATGATGATAGCGCATGTAGATTGGCGTCTTGTTTGAGAAATGTAGTATATATCTTGTGTGAATGGAGAAAAGGCCATCTACTATTGAGGAGAGAGCGCTGGGTTATATACGTTCAGACGCTCGTTCTCCTATTTTAAAGCTCTACCTCTTCGGCCATAACTTTTTTTTGGGCCGGATTGGGTCGTTCAGAAGAGTTTGCGACATCACTGTATGGTTCTTCCTTTGTTATTTGTCGTGCTTCCCAAACTGGCGCATTTGTTGTAAGTAATCCTGGCAATTGGCACAGAGTTGTTAAGTTTTGCTTCCATAGCCTCATAAAGACTGAGATGAACTATCAATTAGGATCGTCGCTTCAATAGAGCGGCCTGGTAGTTTAGCATAGGAGGGTGTAGCCTTAGCTACCACAACGACAAACGACACTGCAGCTGTCACGCCCCAACTCAAGTTTCTTCGAGTTATCACGGTTGTGTTGTCTCTTTATGGCAAAAGAATGCATAGAAATCCAGTATTGCAAAGAAAGAAGAAAGTTCGAGACACCCAACTGCGAGTGTTGCTGCCATAGCAAGCAACACCTATCAAGCAAGCAAATGGCAAGTTCGCAACCCGATTTTTTTGGGATCCTAGTCAACTATAGGATTTGTGCCATTCAGTCGTTCATGAAACAGTAACTGAGTAGGTATGCTCAGCGTGGGTTAAAATCGCAGTGAAAAAAGGTCTTTAGGGGGTGTTTACTGCATGAGATATCAGTGGACCATTCGGACACTCCTTTGCTTTCACTGAACTGTCGGGTTGTTAGTCTCAAACACTAAGCATTGCCCGCGTAGTAGCGCAGTTATTCCAAGACGATGCCCTCTCCCAAAGTTCACGTTCTACGCAAATATCATAATGACCGAAAAGTTTTCCTGGCCCGTTCAAGCAGTAAGAGGCCCAAAGCTGTCTGAAGCAATGCTGAGACTTTTGGCTTAGCGCTTGCGGGCAGGTCACCAGGATCCAGCTTATGCGGAATGTAAAGCGGAATCAAGATTAGACACCAACGGCATTGCAACGGGTAGCAGACTATAAAAACGCCTTCCCTTCAAATCCGCCTCGGTCCATTTCCTAAAAAAGCAACATGCGTATCAATAGCGCGCCACGAAGTCGACGATACAGCGTTGTAAGTGGTTGCACATTTGCGGCTGAGGTTACAACAGAACCCCTGCAAACACAAGCGCATACCAGTTGAGGGGTTGAAAGAATTACTACACCACCTTGAGGCATTGTGTATTCTTTCAGCTTCTGCAGCCATATTCACGTCTCGAGACATGTTACATGGTTAATGATTGACAGGGGAGATCTCAACGGGAGGGGAATAATGAGTCCAATAAATAGAACGCCAAGCGGGGATCTCGTCCATCTGCCGTCTTGTCATTTCTTGTCCCTCCACTTCTGTTGTTTCGTCTAAGTCGACGAAATGGCGTCTCCACAGCCTCAGCCCGTTCTACGACATGCCAATACCATGCCTCCTCAGCCTTTGACACATCAGAGATCTGTGGCCAGGAAACCTGTTGGTCAACAGTCTGCAGCTCCGACACCTAGACCGCAATCTATTTCACTTGCTCATAGACCTGCACCTTCACCTCATTCGCAGCAACATCCGCAAGCTGGTTATCCTCCTCAGAATCAGCAGCAACATGTTCAACAGGCGCGGCCTCAATCTTACCACCCTGGACAACAGACTCAACATGTATACCAACACCAACAGATACCGCAACAGATCCCTCAAGCTCAGCCAGTAGTCCAGCCCTTTCAACACCACCAAGCGCAACCTGCTCAGGGCCCTCCGCAACAGCAACAAAGCCAGCCTCATCAATCTCACCAACCATCTCCCCAGCCCCAGCGAGCACACCAACAAGCATACCAACAACAGGCGCCGCCGCCGCAACAAAATATACAGGCGCAACAATTTCAGCAACAGCAACAAGGCCAACCTCAGCAGCCCCAACAATCTCACCATCAATCATTCCATAACCAGCAAGTACATCAAGAGACACATCAACATCCACCACTGCAGCAACATCATGCTCCCGCGCAATACCCTCAGCAACAGCGTTTTAGCCCGACAAACTCAACACCAAACCCCGCTCATCAAACAGCATCACCAGCTGCTCACCAAACACAGACCTCTCCAGCAAGCCCAACCCCGCAACTTGGCCGCGTCGACACTGGCAACAATAACATCAACTCTTTTGTGACAGATCATGGGAGACCTGCGAGCATCAGTAGTAGCAGTGTTGGTATTCCGACGCCAGCCACTACCATCGCGACACCAAGCGCAGCAGGCACTACAAATTGGCAGTCAAATACCGTCCCACCAGTACAGCAAGCGCCAGCGGTAGATGTGAGGCGCACTTCAAATGGGCAGCCTCAGCTATGTAATCATTGCCGAAAAGGTGAGTGGCCTAAATGAGAGAAACGTAGCGGTTGTTGACATCTCTAGGGATCCCACTCAATGTATCGGTATACACATGTCTCGTCTGCAGCACAGCGCACATTGCAACAACCTTCTGTGTATGGTGTTTCACCTCCAACGCAGTCAACACATCTCACAGCCACGACAAATCCTACTACGCGACCGAATCCGACCCCCGAGTGCAGCCATCCGTACAAGACCCCATAACACACATGTGGACTATTCGCAAGAACGTCTCCGGTCGTCTCTGGTACACCCACAACGCCACAGGCTTGAAGACACACCTCAAGCCCACAGCAGCGGCTTTATCTGGCTTCTCAGGATTGCCGGCAGGCTGGGATGAGCGCAAGACGCCTGATGGCCGAACGTTCTACTTCAACAAGAGAATGGGAACCAGTGCGTGGGTGAAACCCGCCAATTCTCTACCAGATGGCTGGAAAGAATTGAGAACGCCAGACTTGGTGCCATTCTACGTCAACGAGCAATTGGGACTTTCGACATGGGATAGGCCAGGGCAGCAGCCACGACAACAAACGAAGCAGGGCAAACAAGTCATCGTCAGACGTGCACGCCCTGGACAACCTAATAGCGGCCAGAATGTTGGCGATAACCTTCTCTCCGCCACAATTAACGCAGCCAGGCTCACAGGCCAGGGTGTGGAGATGGCAAGCCGCCAGGTCGGAAAGTTGGGCAAGAAGAAGAACTGGAGAAAGATGGGCAGAATGCTGAACCAGGTCAATAGCGTGACCGGTAATGGATCCGACAGCGATGGCGAATACAACGATTACAATGATGATGACGGATTCGGATTCGGAGACGATGATTCGGGTGGTTATCAAGATCAGCAGCAGCAAGGACAGTTGCAGCAGAGCTTTGACTTTCAGCAAGCTTCTTTCTCAGAACAGCCACAGCAATCATTTGCTTTCGAGGATAATCAGCAGCAGCCCATGTTCCAACAGCCAGCCTACGAGCAGCAACAAACCTTCGAGTACTCTGTGCAATCTGGGCAACCAGCGTACGAGCAGCCAGCATTTGAGCAACAGCCTGAACAGTTCAGTGTTACAACCGAGGTATCTTACTCGACAGGCGATCCTCAGCAAACATACGAGCAGCAGGATCAGTACATTCAGCAGTTCAGTACAACAACAGAAGTATCTTATACGACAAATGAACCCCAGCCAGGTTATGGACAGCAACAGGATCAGTATACTCAGCAATCATATGAGCAGCAACCTGCCTTTGAGTCAGCGCCCAGCCAAGAGCCTGCTCTCACTCAGCAGCCAACGATGTTTGAGCCTATTCAGTCTCCTCAGCAGAATGATGACCTTCCGCCTCAGATGTCGCAGGAGCCATACATGCCGCCCCCGCAACCGACACCTCAGCCTCAGCCCATCTACCAAGAGTTTTATACGACGCAACAAGTTGTGTACGAGCCCGCTCAGGTGCCTCAACAGCAAGTGACCGTCTCTTATCAAGTGCCAACATACACTCCTGAGCCGACGCCGGAGTTCACACCTCAAGTTCAAGTCCAACAGCCCGTTTATTCAGTGTTCATGCCGAACAACCAACCCGAGATCATCACCAGTGACGTTCCTCTTGTCGAAGTCCCCGGCACACCAGATAACAGTAACATCTTTCTTGGCGGTGGATATGAGAGCAACGATATCCTTGCTGGCACCAGTCTGGCTGCTGAGAACAACAACGTTGTGTCTCCTCAGAGCAACCTGGTAGTGCCCCAGGATAACATCGTGGTCGAGGTGACCATTCAACAAACACCCCAGCCTGGCTTGGAGACTGTTGCGTCGACAGCACCGGTAGTCGTTCAAGAATATGATGGCTCAGCAAAGCCACCTTCTGTTGTAACAGTTGATAATGTGCAGCCTGAAGTTGATTTCAACACTGGAGAGAGATGTATAGCGCTCATTTAGTTATGCGCAGATTGAGTAATTGGTAATAAGGTCTTGCTACAACTTGGGATAGTCTTCGGGGTTACACATGTTTTACTTGCTCTGGCGTTCGTGGGGAAGTACGATATCAGTTGATCGCAATATAAGGTAGTTCATCATGATACCGAACTGAGTTCCATTCTATCTCCAAAGCTGATAAGAAAACACCAAATTGTCCATTCGCAAAGTCATAGCCAATCTGCTCTGATCCTAGCACCGAGCAGATGGCGGCATCCAATCCCGTATCTATGCCCAAAACCCTTCTCATGTCTAAGCCATATCCTCAATCCTTCCACTACCATATTTCATCATCTCAAACACATCCCTAAGCTTTCCGGCAGACCGCCCCTCCTCCCCAATCCTCGGAGGCGGATTCCACTTCTGCCACAACAACCACGAACCCCCAGTGAGAATCGTAACCGGTATCGCAATCACCCAATACAACCAGAACATCTCCGATACGCTCCATGCTCCCGTGTCGTCGTCCATCTTGAAGAAGGACATACTGAAGAGCGCCGAGATGAACGTCGCCGGTAGAAAGGTTAGTGTGACAAAAGCAATCGTCTTCATTGCCGCGCTATCGGACTGTGTTGCTTGCCCGATCTTGACAGAGATGCGTGAGTCGTACTGAGCTACTGAGTTAAAGGCCAGTTGGATCTCGTTAATAAGGCGTTCCTTGTTTGCCGAAGCGCGACACTGTAGACTTTGGAGCATGTGATCATACCACAGCAATCGCTCGCCAACATGTCGATACTTTGCTTTTACCGTCCTATTACCCAAAGCCGATTCTGCTTCGAATGAGCTGTGCTGCTGTATGATAGAAGCGACCGACTTTTCCGCCACTTCCAGCGTCTCGGAAACATGAATAGCATGTCTCGCGGTGTCGTGCAAGCTTCTGTAATTGGGGTTTGGCTTCTTGCTGAGGTCCTCTTTCTCAACCTTTCGAACGAGATCTCTAACGGCCCAAACGGTGTCGTCCTGAAGTCGGCAGAGTTCTTCCAAGAGTCGGAGGTAGACCCAGAAGGGATCGCTGATGGTGTCGCTGTGTGAGTCTGTTAATAACGGGGTAGGAAACTTGTCTCTGAGTTTCTCTCTCAGTTTCAGTTGTTTTGGTGATTCAAAGACGATGAGGAATGTCTGGTGAGATGATGCGATCCAGCGGGTGACGATGTTGAATTTGTGCCATTCGTGGCCGTTGTCGTTGAATTGCTTGACGAGGAATCGCGACCAGGTGTCTGGCTCATGGTCAGCGAGTTGTTCCAATAGTCAGATATACTAGACTTACTAAGAGCCGTGATATCCCCTTGCCCATCTCGGAATGTCTCGCTGCCAAAGTAGCCATTCGATCTTCGACTGTAGCTGGACCACCACAGCTCAGGCATGCAGAATTCATCGGTGAAACATTTTCGACAAGATGCGCACTCACGCACTCTGTCTGCGTCGGCGAATCTACTATTGTTAGTGTTTAATCGTCTATCGTGAAAGTATAACATACATTACTGTGACATGCGAGTTTGTTTGCAGTAGAGGATGCAGTTTCTTGTCATAAAACTCGGTCGGGTGGATGCCTCTCTCGTACCAGTCCGTTTTGCCTAAACATGGCTCATCAGCGCCGCGCTTAACATGAAGTTGCACCAACCCACCCTCATCCCAAATCAATACTCGAAAGGGGAGGCATTTCTCGTGTATTTTCGTTGGTGCTGCTGTCATTTGGTGCAAAGATGGAAAGAGTTGAAGAAATGCCTCGTTAAGCGCTGAGCGCTCTGTTTTCAAGCAGCACAATTGGATCAGGCTGACCGGGGTTGGGCTGCATGAGGCTTTGGCGGAGGCGGAGTATATGGCTTTTTTCCAGTTTTTGACAACTCCGTTTGTGATGGACCGGTGTAGCACAATGAGCTGAGCCTCAAAGTTGAAAATGAGCCAATCATTCGTGGCAAGGAATAAGGCAGATGCATGATTTGCGCCCGGTCACATTGTGACAGCTGCCTGGCAAACATCGGGTTGCATAGGACTAACGACACACATTGTCTTTGTAAATGCGTCGCCCAGTTGCAATTAAAGCGGCTGTGTTTGCCAAGAAAACATGAGAACAACGTTGTGGTGTTGTGGTGCTGAATGTTCGCCAAGCGCTTCACCCAGCAGTCTTGTGCTTCCAAACTTGAATGCTTACAACAAAACCACTGCACAATCTCTTTCGTTCAAAACAATTAATGGAAGGGCCTTTGGAAGAACGTGTGATGATGTGCATAGGGAATTTGAAACTGAACCATTATCCATACACCATACGAAGCTTTTGAGTAAATCACAATATACCGATCGCTTTGCACGGGAAGCCTTTTGGGTCATGCGAATCCCAGTTCATTCTCCGTTATATAATACATGTGCATTATCTCTTACACTTCCACTCTGTGTATGACTGTTCCTATTGTATCTGGTCCATCATTCTCTCTCCATCTTGTCTGCCAAAAGCCACCAAAGTGGTTGAGAAAGTAATGCTTGTCGAGATCGATGAATGTCGTACAGCAAGACTGTTGGCTCCTTCACTTTTCAAGATCAAAGTCCCTGTTTCTTACATATTAGTGCCCCGTGTCTTACCATTAAACTCAAGTCTCTTTCGCATGGGCTTACCAGATGAGTTCTAAGTCTTCCTGTTGATCCATCTCCTAATGGCTCTTCTTTGCAGGCTTCTTCTTGCTGTGGCTGCGTTTCTTCTGAACGCCTGCCGGGTTCTCACCACCTCCAGCCAGGCGTAGATTATCTCTGGATGACGTCTTGTTCCGGCGACGCTTCTTCTTTTTCTTCAGCGCGTACGGTCCAGTGGCCTTGGGGCACGTATGCCGTCAGTTTCTCGTGAAGCTTTATCTATTCACCGAGTGCACTTACGTCGCTCGATTTGCGAAGATGTCCTCTTTTAGTTATTCCTAAAGGACCGAGAGCCTCCACGAGGCTTAGAGCTGCTGCTTTCCATGCGTCTGAACCCTGTTCGCACCTTTTGAGGAGCTTGACAGCACCTCGCACAGGGGCTTTGTCAGTCTCACTAAGCCTCATGTTGGTAAAGAGATACTTGGTGGTATTGATAGTGGTGCTGAAAAACAATTGAGAGATGTGGAAAAGGTGAGCGGACGAAGAAAAAGTAAGGGATGTTTGAGGCCAGGAGCAGGTCGACTCGTTTTATACTCAGCATTTGAGAACGGTGCAGTGAATCACATCCAGAGAATTCTAGGCATGCACTTCATCTTCAAGATCACCATTTTAATGCTTTCAGTCGATAGCGTGCAAACCCATGTGCAAGTGACAAACGGGCGCTGCCTATCGATCCCACCATCCATTCATTTCCATTCCTCTCTTTGACCTGTTTCTTTCCTCCTCGTACTATGTCTTTTCATAACATTTACATCCTCCACTAGTATAAACAAACAGCTCCAAAATCTTCACGCTTTCTGTTGAGCGTCCGCCACTATTCGATACCTCTGATGCGAGAGGCTGATGTGAGGAAATGCTACGTCGGGTACAAGCACAAGAGCTGTTAGGGCTGACTTGAAGGCAATCCAGAAAACGAGCATAATTATCCTTCCTGTAGATCTCGTCGTCTTGGCACCCGTGACCCATCCATGCTATTGATGTAGTTGCTTGAGATCCCAGTGACATCGAAGAGTGCGCGTTTGTGAAGCCAAAGGCTTGCGTCTCCAACATTTCTCCGGAAGCCAAAAGAGCCTAGACTGGTGTTCTACAGCATGGTCTCGAACTGATCATCAAACTAGACTCGGACGGAGTGTGCATAGTCTCTTCTCCAAAATGACGGTCAGGGATCGACAAGACACACCTGCTTCTCCAGCAGCTGCGGATCACCGTTGCGCCGGAGCCGTTCCATTGAGCAACGGCTTGGGTCTTACATACCCAAGTACGTACCCGGCAAGTCTAGATTCATTTTTTGCAGATGGATCAGCACTGATCATCAGGGGAGTCATCGATGGGGTGGGTAAGAAGGCTGATGGTCTAAGAAAGTATTGGGGTAATTCAGTCATATATCGAATAAGTTCAGGTGAAGGTTTATTTAAACTTGACATAAAAATCCAACAAGATATTAAAGATTCATCCTAGCTTTAGGATGATATGCTTTCCTGGTTCTCATACGGGAAGTCTTTGTCGGGAGCATGGGTGGGCTAGGACACAAGTGTTATCTCAACACCAACTGAACAACCATTGTCAGTGTACGCCAATGCCTAAATACCCTTAACCACAGACACACAGTGCATTCAATAATTAATCCATTTCGTACCAGCCAAATCCGCCGACCTAAAAGCCACAGAAACCTCGCGCCCACCTTTCACACCCATCCTCACAATAGCATCATTGAAACCTCAACCCACGATCTCAAACGCATCTGATCTCAAAGCTTCCCCGCGCGCCACCCTGGATCTTCAGAAAGAGAACGCGAATGCGATGCCAGACGGACTCAAGCTCCGAACGACTCACAGTCAACGGAGGGCCGTCCGTTTGAAACAATCTTGAGGCGAAGACGGGAGAGTGACATGACTATCACGTCTTTCTGTAACGACAAGTGGCAAAGTTGCCAAAAGCCGATCCTAAACAAATGCCATTTTGGGGCTTACCGTTTTTAGATACTGTACTGTAGACCACACCCCTTGATTAAAAACAGACTTTTCCTCATTACATGATCAACAGTTAAAGTGCGCATGGGGGGCTGTTAACCGGTGTCGACGTCATCGCGATGGCGGTGCAATCATGGGGATGTTATGCCCGACTTACATCAAGATCGAGATCAAACCTCGGATTTTCGACATGCAGGTTTCCTGCAGATAAGATAAATTGGGATGCTGTTGTTTGCACGTGGCATGACTGCGCGCGTGACCTCATGAGTGGATCATCTGCCTCGGGCGACATGATGCGAACTAGACAGCTGGGAAAGATTGGAGACGCTGTAACGTTGTGAAGAAACATGGCGTAAGCTCAAATGTGGGATGAGCGATGGTTACAGACTGACAAATATTTACGATGAGGCGACTTCTTCATAACTGGCGAGACATTTACATCACAAAGCATCAATGGAAACATGATAGTGTTAACTTATGGTATTCCTGCCATTCAGTGTGGGAGCTACCTCTTGCGGTTCGCATCACCGCCATTCCATCCCATCAAATCACTCTCCTATCCACAGGAGAATATTGCGCACTCTCTACCACGTCCCTTGCCCCTTCATGGGGAATATTGGCGGCCCAAGCCAGCCAAGTAGTGTAATAATCCAACAATATGGGGTATCCCAAATGCAGAATAAAGTATAATCATAATAAAAACAAAAAGCAACGCCTGAAACATGTGCAGCCGAATCCATATTGTATGGAGTGGAAAGTGTTGGTCCCCAAAATCTAAATGCGCTTTCCTATCATGATGATTCCCAATGCTAATGCCGATGCTGATGTAGAGCATGCAAGAGAGAAGAGTTTGGTTGTTGAGGTGAGCGAGAGGAAGTAGTACAGGAGTAGAGGTCGTTGTATGAGCGGTGTAGTGGGTATTGTAGGGATCTGAGTGTCTATAGTCGTTCCGTGTGGATATGTCGAGTGATGAGAGTTGATGTGATGGCGAGGTGAAGTGCAAAGAGGCGGATGCTAGGTGGATGCATCAAGCAAGGTGTTGCGGCGGTGATGTCGTGTTGGTTGAGGTGTCTAAAGGGGTATCATAATGTCGAAGAATGTCCGCCGCAAGTCACCGCTCGCTTCCCTGCTCCTCCTTCATGGCGACGAAGCCATTTACTTCTTGTGCGACTTGCCGGAGCGATAGTTTCTTCGCACACGCTCGCGTCCACGACGCTCCTCCTCGTCGCTGCCACTGCTGTGACGGCGACGGTCCTCCTCGTACCAGGTGCTCAGGGCCTTTCCGCCAAAGGTGAGGTCCTCATCTTCGATGATGGTTGGTTGCACCCAGGCATAGGCTGAAGGGTCGACTTCGCGGGGGACGTAGTAGTAGTATGTTCCGGTTGCGTGAGCCATGGTGACGGATGTGATGTTGCGGTGTGAAAGAATTTGTTGGTTGTGTGTGGTTATCGTAGTGTTGTTATATGTTATTGTTGTTGTTTGTTTGTGTGGGTTTGTGTGTTGGTAAAGGTTTGTTTATATGAGTTGATGTGTGTTGGTAAAAGTTTGAATTTGTTCCTTGTTTGGGTGGATGGAATGGACACGCCCTTGATAAACAAAGCAGCTGGCACACAAAGGGGTAAATGGGATATGATGAGTTGGTTGTTGCGTCAAGCAAAAGTGTTATTGAGGTCCAGCTCGTGAACAAAAAAGAAACGCTGAAACCGGACTGTGACGACTATCTTGTGATGTGATGCAGAATATGATCAAGAGAGAAGAAAGAGCTCGGGGAAGAGGATTTCGGGGGGAAGGCTGATGGATATAGACAGAGGCTGTAAGTGGGGAGTGAATGGATGGAGCCTCAGGTGAAGCGGAGTGGAGTGCGGCAGGCTCTTTTTCAGGGGGGGAGTGGCGAACGCCAAGGGGCGTGGGGGACGACTCAGCCGCACTGTGCTGTCATCCCAGATATGAGCCTCAGCGGCACAGTATCTAGGGGTCATGGAAATCCACAGTGGCAATGGGGACGTGGCTCCCGGTACCGAACAAGGCATCCCGTCTCGGGGCACCAGGTTCCGCGCACGGTGAGCTTGGGGGTGGAACTAGCCAAGCCGGAATCTGTCCCTGGCCTCAAGCCCAAAATAAAGTCTTTTTTTTTAAGGCCTGGACACGACAAGGCCAGGCCAGCTGGATCCATTCCGACATAGTTATTTTGCGGGGATGCGTGAGGGCCTAGATAAAGATGCCCTAGGTCCTGACATTCCACGAAATGGGAATACAGTATTATCTTGTCGGAATCACCGACGATGGCTCATTCTTTGTGTTACAGCGCCGAATATCGGATGGGATGCCCGCATATCTTAGGGAACGACCCCAAATTCACTAGCAAATCGTGAGGGAATTTCTTGTTGTTATTTGTTGTTGAGCACTCATTCTGGCGCACACGGTAAAACTTTGGGCGGGTTGGGGTGTTGAACCCGACGTGTTGGAGTCAAGATGGATGGACGGTCTTGCACACGACTGGATGGACCGAGATGGGGATACTGAGTTTTTTTCTTTTCTTCTTTTTGGAGGGAGAGGATCAGTGCCTACTCGAGCGACTACATCTCACATTTTTCTTCTCGGCCGAACTATCTCGTGTAATATCGTACCGTACCGTACCGTATTATGTTTATTTACAGCATGCTGATGATTTGATTTGATTTGATTTGAGTTGGCGGATAAAGGATACGGCTTGCTCCAATACGAGTCGCATTCAACTCGAGTAAGACAGGAAAAAAGGGCCGCTTGTTGGGCGATCGGGCTTGGCAGTGTTTACCAAAAAAGGAAACTGTATTAATCTCTTGACTCGATTGCTGGCATTTCGGTGTCAGGTCGCAATGACTCCAAAAGTGCTCTCAGACATTTTAATGATGACTTGTCTTGGAACCAAGAAACGAGAAACATGTGGTGGGCCGCCTCGGTGAACTGATTTGATCCTTTGCGATCCATACGATGATAGACACCGGCCGAACGGTTTGATAAAGTGAGGCTACGTTGTCGTTATCGTCCGAAGAAGCTCGGGCCCTTTGCCAGGGAGAAAAGATGAGTCGATGGTACGATACTCATTACGCTTACCTACTTGTGAGATTGTTCTGGACTTGTAGGCATTGCTGTCAAATCTGATGCTATCGCAGACGGGAATTGCGACACTGTGCATGCACAAGATCGCCTTTGTGATGTCCATTTGGTGGTTGAAAATTGATGCAGTTGCCTATTTACGTACAGGTTCAGCCAGCCTGGCCCTGCAGTGAGCGACTGTACTATTAGCGCCTTGCGTGTGACTATTGACAAATGAGGATGCGACAGACATAAAAAAGCAGGCCTCACAGGCTCACTCAAGGCAGCTCGCATAAAGATACCCTTGACAGTCTCTGATCAGCTCCGACACTTTGGCCTTATACTGGAGAAAAACGCAGCAATCTCATCCTCGGTATCCGCCGCCACCTGTCCAAGCCAGCAAACACCACGCAGCGACGCACTCGCGATGGGGCCTGATTGCGGGGGAGCAGGCATTCGCAGTGGAGGCTCGGCTCTGACAGGGGGACCACGAGAAAGAGGGGAGTGCGGATAAGCTAATCGAGCTACCTATTCGAGCGAGCTGCCAGATGCAAACCATCCTTTCCCCGCGCGAAGATGCGCAAAAGGCCACATGGGAATCACCCGAAAGACAGAGGTTACAGGTTCCATCTGCTGACGCCCAAAACCTGGAGCTGCTGACGATGGGCCGCGTCGACTGCCTCGAACGGACTGACCAGCAGCACGTACGCAGCTGACGGGACACGAGTACGCTGAATACGCCCAGGCTGAGTAGAGATGGGCGTTCCTCGCGCCGCAAGCGCACATCTCCAAGCTCTGGACCCTTGATTTTCGGCCCAGAGATGGGGGCAGGACAAAACGCTCTCCAAGAACAATATACCTGCCAGACAGCCCGGACTTGAACTGTCACAATATGTAGTAGGGACTGAGGCTTAGAATCACCTGCAGCCGATAAACAAGATAATCTGAGACAAATGAACGGCTAGCTTGACAAACCCCATGATTTGGACAAGGCGCATGTGCCGCATCTTGATTTGATTCTAATCGAGGAGGCGGGGGAGCAAAACTGGGGTCGCGCCGTCGTCACATGTTGTCTTTAGAGAATGGGGGACCAAACTGCTAGGGCGGGGTGAATACGATAAGAAAAAGCGATCAGTGATAGAGCTTCACGCCACGAGGAACCATGGGCTGAAACGGTGAATGAATTCAAGGGGATATGGCGGTATGTGCATATTACACAGTCCTGATATGACCCTTGATGTAAGTTTGTCACATCGCGGCGGCCAAGTTCGTCCTGGGAGACGTTATCCTTTGTGACGAGCCCTCGGAGCCAGAATGAAGCCGAGGATGATTGTCTGTAAAGGGGAATCTGGGGTCAGCATACAGGGGCTCGACAGGAATCCCTGTCCCGAGTATGCGGGAGTCTCTGCACTGCACCGAAAATCCCGGAGCCGCGAATCCTTCTCGTCCCGGGCCTGTCGGGAACGGTGTCCATTTCTTGTTTTATTATTCGGTATCTAATCAACAGCTAGACGCTCCTAGAACATTTGAATCTCTGGGTATCGAAGAGCCTCGACCTAGAGCCGTTGGAGCTTGTTCCCGAGTCTATTGGAAAGTTTATCGAAACTCTTTTAAAGTCCGAGACATACCGTAGGCTATCGACAAGCCCAGCCCAGTCCCCGGAACGAGAAGGAACTTGTCAAAGTTTTTTTCCGACTTGACTCATTCCCATTCGCGCATCCCGATTTTTGGACAAGGGGAAATAGATTTTACATTCAGAGTTGGCCGCCACTGAGCAAACATTTGAGTCAGTCACGAGTCACCGTCTTTCCCCCCCAATCGTACAGTGTGCGCTTCTTGAATCGTTCTAAACACCCAACACCCCCTTCTAGCCTTGTCGCTCTCGTCAGCCACGAGGGACCAGAAGACGTCAAGATTGCTGACCAGAAGCATGACACCGCCTTGTTACATACATATCTTATTGATAGCAGTAGTGTTATCTCCCTGACTCTCACCGACTCCGTGGTCATGCCTTATCTTGATTCATGTTCAAAAAAGATGCAATGAATGACTCTATCGTCGCAATCCTCAAACCCCCGCCATGCCAAGCGCCGTCTCCCCCGCTCCGGCTTCGGCCCGGCTAGCTAGGTAGAGTGGACTCTCCGTACCCGGCGCCCCGTCCGGGAGTGAAAAATCTTTTTGACTCTCAGACCATGAGAATTTTTTCCAAAGCTCCTCAATTAATCGCACGGTACCACAATTCTGGGGAAAGCAAAAAAGGCCAGCACCAACAGAAAGGAATAACGGGGCTCCTTTTGTCCAGGGCGGGGAGAACGCAAAACCGTTGAAAGGTAGCCGAGCCGCCGGCAGGCTGCAGCACTTCTGCTGCAAAGTCTGTGTCGGCCCTGTCGGGATGATCAACAGACGTAACGGTACGAACGGAAAGCTACTGAAGCAAGGCTTAGAGAACAAGGCGTCCAGTCAACGCATGGAAACGGCTCTGCCTTGTTTGGTTGGCCGGGGAGTCGACGATCCAGGGCGAAAAGCTTTGTCCCCAACGACGTCACTGGGACATAATCGTCAACGCTCATCATAATCACTAAAACATGCTTCCCGCGATCCACTCCTTGCTTGTCCCGTCATCGCGGGGAAGAAACATTGATTGATTGAAAAATTATGACTTGCAACAGAGAATAACCGGTTTTGCAGCGGGCAGAAGCACCGGGTTTAAGAATTGTCAGAGCCCGCCCCTCTATGATGTCACGATCTGCTTCACTGCCCTGAACGAATCTCTGAGCCGGTTCCGAGATCTCGGATAACGGGCTATGACTGGTGAATTAAAGCTGTCGTCCCAGGGGCGTGCAGTGTCTAATCTTTCCACTCTCATTTGTAATTGCTCTCTTTAATGATACAGTATGAATTTGCGAGACCGAAAGGGAAGCGTTTGCCCTTGGCGGCTTACACACGACGTAATTCTGGTATCAAAACTCGTAGACGATGTTTTATGCTGCATTATGCACTCATCAGAGATATTAGAAGAGCTTGCGATTGCCACAGCAAGGCAATGATGGATATTCAGGGTTCTTCACCTCAGACTCGCTTAGCTCTAGCCGTTGAGTCCAGGTACTGCGATCAGCTTTACTCGCGTAGGCAAGATCATCAAGAATGAGAGGCTGTCGCAAATGAATTCCTGATCTGGTCTATCCTCCAAGTATTCCCTACTGGGTCTAGTGACGTCTTCAGTGCATGTGTCATTGCCAATTAGGGCTCGACTCCATACTGTAATCGACATGGCTGACGAAAACAAGGGGTTGCTTGGAACAAGCGTATCAGATTGCAGATCCTCCACTAGACCACTGACAACCTCTATTCGTCAAGCTAAACTCATAGAATTTCATCGTGAACTATCGAGTAATTCAGCATCAATTCCAACTATTGTCACGATCTCATCCAACACTGGCATTCGGAGAACTTGATTGTGACCAATCATCAACACGGACACGTAGTCACCTGACACACCCCGCAGCTTAGTAGATGTCACATTTGCACTTCCAGGTATCTGATACGTGACGTGACCTACTTGCTTCAGCCACGACAACTCACCGAATGTTAACGAAACAAAGAATGCGCTACATAGTATTGGCTACAAACAAGCGGAAATTTCACCAACGTCATCATTGATGCTAGGGCCCTGGGGCTAAGCTAATAAGCCATGCCGAGCAGCAAGTTCCCCAATCTCGCCCCTGCTCCCTCGAAACACGACATCGCTTCACCAGCCCCGGTACAGGAGCTTACCCGTCGTGGATCTGAACTCCGCCCCAGAGCCTCACGCACGGGTTCCCGTAAGGCGTCGACGAATCATGCCTGTGTGCAGTGTCGCAAAACAAAGACAAAATGCGACGGCAAGCAGCCCTGTGCGAGATGTCAGTTCAGCAGTAATGTCTGTACATACGACACCAAGACGTTGTCAGGCGAGAGGTTGAATCGTCTCACTCATGCATTTAACCACCAAAAAGGGAGGCTTAATCAGCTTGAGACTATCCTGGCAGCTATGCGCAATGGAACGGATTCCGAGGCTGCCGAGGTCATGTCTTGGATCAGGATAGGTGAATCAGTTGAGTCTATCGTTTCTTACATAGACTCCAACTCTAGGGCTGTTCTCGTACCCCAAAGGTGAGTTTGTTTTCTTTTCATAGTCGTTTTCGTCCGATGCCCATGATACATGTGATATTTATAGATAGCCCAATATAAATGTTTTTCAAGTGAAAGACGGTCTGTGTAGGCATTCGTATCTTCTTTATCCCCTTTGTTATCAGACCAGATACGAAGTATACCGACCGGTGAAACACTGTTTTCAAAGTCTAGATAACTTCTTTATACTCCAGCTCATTCACTCACTCACTATTGACAAGTTTGATATTTGCTAACCGTCCCCAGGCTCGCCGGCGTGAACCACCAGGCTAAGAGCAAGTTCATTGAAACTCTATTCGACAGAGCCGAGTGGCTCGACGGCACGATCTTTGAAACCGACGATATGCCAGGAATCGACTTAGGATCCCGCACCAAGAGCTACTTCTCCTACAACTTTGGCAATCTCCCTTTCTCCAGCGGAATCAAGGCGAACCACTATCCCGCTGTTGCCCAGCAGGGGCAACTTCAGAACTACTACGCCAAGCACAACTGGTCCATGATGACGGCGAATGATGGCCACGGTGTCGATTCTGTCACAAAGGCGTGGGCGGATACGCTGGAGAAGGCTCGGCAGTTGGTTTCCGAGGGCGCGAATCCTGACGACCTGACGGGGACATTTCCATCCGTGGCGGCTCTGTTTGATAAAATGGAGTACGAATCTGCGCCCATGATTGCCAAATGGGCCGTTCAGTTTATTTACAGCGCTCGGCATCAGGACTACTCGTTTACTTCGATGGCTGCTGTGTGGGTTGTTTGGGTAGTCATGAGATGGCAGATCAATCCGACTCCGGAAACCTATGCCGTGAGTTTTTCATCGATGCCATTCTTGCTCCGGCAAAGCAGCTAGATTTTGTGTCTAGGTTGTTGAAACCGAACCGCTTGGTTGAGTTTAAAATATCAACTAACCATGTGTCTAGGATATGCCTGACTGGATTCGACCAACTGAGCTACAAGTGTTTGTACCGCATATTGACATGCTTGACTGTATATCATGGCCTTACTTTCGAGACTACATAATACAGCATCCTGAAATGCAACACGGCGAGTTACAGTGGCTTGCGGCATGTACTTCGGGAGTAAAGGCGTATTGGCACGGTACGATTGAAGAGGCATTATGTATCGACGGAGCTACCAGACGGAAGCGATTCACAGCAGAGGCCGAGGTGCGTTCTCCGTTTATGATACGAGCCTTTGTCTCTAACTAACAAATCATAGGCAGCAGTCAGAGATATACGGAACTGGTCTCTTGCATCGTCGTATCGTGCGTTCATGCCTGGTATCGATGGCAACATCCCCATCAGAACAGTAGAAGACGCTGGAGAAACTTGAGGAGATCAGTTCTAGCAAGACTGAACGTTTGGAGTATATCCCTGACGTAATTATTGTACATTAGCGATTTGATTTCAGAGATGGATGTTGCAGGGGTCGAGGCCGAATGATAGTCTCCTGAGAAGCAACGCCATTTAGATTTACCCAAAATAGACATTTAGAAGCAGCTGCCGGCGGTTCTTCCAGGAACACCAGAGCTTAGATTTGAATTTCAAGACACGATATTCTCAAGCATGTCTTGCTCTTGTTTCTCAAGCGATTTGTATTGTTGCTACCCTTGCCATTTCCTCAAACACATCTTGCTTCAAAGAGGTTGGAGCAAGGCCAAGAATGTAACTTGAGCATCTTATCAGACTCAGTGGCAGGCTCAGCACGTCGCAACAGGAATAAGAAACACAACCCTGATCAGAGGACCTCTCAATCAACTATCAACCGCAAGTAAAACAGCCTATAGCATGCTCCAGAACCGAATCAGGCCCTGGCGATCTGCGTGCATTCGACAACTGCTGCATGATGGCAGAGACAGATTCGGCTCCTCGACAATTCGCGAGGTTTTGGATGTTGCGTATCCTAGTAAATTGGGGGGCTTGGGGCTGAAGTTGTCGCAATACTTAATCTAGGCTCTGCGCCATTTTCGCGGAGATGACTCTAAGGCCATTCGTCCGCTCTGCTTTTATTGTTCATAATGTTTTCGACTCCTCCCAAAGCTCCCTCAGAGAACCAGGCCTTGGAGGTACCTGCGAAGCCAGGGAATCGAAAATCAGTGATGGCCAAGATAAGCCGTTTCTTGTCGCGCATATGGTTCAGTGTAGCCTCGTCCCGGTTTATCCAGAAGTTCAGAACTCTTCTTCGAAATCTTAGTTTCGGCATCATCACTTTCCTCCGGGGCGATAAGGATGAGCCGCCAAAGGTGTTGATCAACTCGTCAATTCGGCTGGCCATGGCTCGTTGCGCAATTCACATTGTACCCGCGTTCCTATCTATAGCGTTGGTCACGCTTAACTGCATCGGTTTCTTTATTGGAAATGAACTGCAAGGCCCCAAGGGTCAGGATGATCTCAAAATGGGCTTGCTCCAGATTGCGGCTAAGATCCAGGAGCTTCTCATCGTCGGGAGCGTGGGCTCCGTCATCTTTCATGTTCTTCGGTCGGAGCTCATCTTTGGTGATGGAATGCCACTCGGTTTGCTAGTTTCTGGCTTCTCCTTTTCGCAAGTTAGGTAGGTGACTCGAGCTACTTGAGGCGTTGCGTAACTTTCGACTCACTAGATGGGGTTTAGCTATTTCTGGTCAGCCGAGTTTCTCGGTGGTCTGTGTTGTACCAATAACATGACCTTTACACAGCGGTGGAAGAGACGTGGTTTTGTTCTTCTTGTGCTTATTGGTGGTGCTCTGGCTCTTCTGGCTGGTCCGGCGGCGGCATTGCTTATGATCCCCAGAGAACTGGAGTGGCCAGTTGGTGGAGGAGTATACTGGCTCAATGGTAATACACCGGGAAGTCATCTGCGATTCATCAACTGACCTAGTCCTGTAGGGAGCGATGAGCAACCGTGGCCGACATATCTTGACGCAGGCTACTACTCCGAAGTCAACTGCAACATCGAAGGTGGCCAATTCACCGACAACAAATGCCCATCACAAGGCTTCATGGCCATGCACCAACACTTTCTATCCTGGTGGAACAGCTACAACACGGGCTATTCCTTTGAACTTAAAGACGACTTTATACGAAAGACCATGTACGCAAGACCCGCGTTGCTGGCAGATGCCAATACTTGGGCGTTTACTGCACACGCAGCTACCGCTAGGCTGCAGGATGCTATGAGAGGGATTCATCTCAATGCGTTACGATACCTAGCACGCACGAGCCCTGACAGGCGTCCATTTCCTGGGCGTTTAGTTTGGGCTGATCCAATGCGCTATGAGGTCGACACAAAGGTCCCGGCTGCGCGGGTCTTTTGTGAGTTACAGGGCATATTGGACCTCGAGGGCACGAGCTTAACCGTCAAGTTTCCAAACATCAAGGGCATCGACGACTTCTGGACCGATACAACTCAGCCGTTAATTAGAGAGGTGCACGGCGCAGAGGTACTGGACGAGGTCGAAGTCTTGGGCGACGTACAACGTGCTCTAGCCGCTAGAGGCATCCTGAACGACACAAATTCTCGTCTAAACCCTTCCATCTTTGACCAACGACGCGATGCTCTCATAGTTCCCACCGACATCTGGAACAGCACCAACAACTCGCTCGGCCTGGTGGTACTACTGAAAGATCTGTTCAACCGCACAAACAGTAGCCCTGAGATATCTCCGCCGTCAAACGCCATTGCCTGCTCTATCGACGCTCGATGGGCAAAGGGAAAGACCATCATGGAAATGACCATTAACACTCCCCTCGACCATAAGTTCGTCGTCGGCAGAGTCCTCAATTTTGTCGAGACTGAGCTCGAGTTCCAGGGTCTTTTGGGCTATGTCCGCGTGAGACCACCCGCCAATTCGTCCATGAGACCTATCAGATTGGCTCCAGACTGGTACGACATGCTATCGCCAACGTTGCCCGATAAAGCGCCTAATGAACTGTTCTGGCTACCTATCACCGGATCGAAGCGGACTACCCTTGAGACCTTGCTTAGTACTAAATCCGATCCCAATAATAGCCGACAGACAGAATTTGAGAACCTCATCGCCACCGTGTTTGTCGACGGGATATCGCGTAGCGGCCTCATACCTAATCTCGGAGGATCTCGCTTCCTCGAGCCATTGCCCTGGGGTGGCTTTAGACCCGAGCACGAAAGCCTGGCTAGAAAGCTATTACATCAGGGCGATCCTGTAGAGGTACTCTCTGAACCAGAGATCCTCAAGTCAGGCAACCGGATGCGCTTGGAAATGAAGGCTATTTACAAAGGCCATGTCATGACTATTGAAGGATGGTTTGATTGGCTTTCCGTCATTGGTCTTCTTCTACACGCTGTGATTGCCATTGCACACACGTTCCTCATGGTCATCATGCGCAAAACAGGTGGAACATGGGACTCGATTCTAGAGCTAATTGCTCTGACGCAAAGGTCTGCTCCACCTCCTCCGTCGCTTCTTGAGAATACATCTGCTTGGATACGGTCATTCAAAACGGTCAGGTTGATGGCTTGGGTAGAGGTGCCAAAGGCTGGGGAGACGACTGCGTTGGAGGATAAGTCGGTGCCGGGAGGGGGGCTGCAGATGAGATTTCGGGATCTCTTGGAGCGGCGGGATGAAAGGTTGAAGCCGGCTGTGGATAAAGTATATGGGGTGTCGGAGGAAGGATATCGGCCACTGTTTAGTCGCAATACTCCGTAGATGACGTCTAGTGATGGATTACGAAAGGGAAATTTGGAACAGGTTAATGTTGTCCAATTATGTGTTCCGAAAAAAACCCAGTCTTTCCAGCTCGATTGGTCTTCCGAGGTCTCGTCGTGATGTATGTGTTTGCGTGATACCGGAGCTCATGATGCAGAGATTCTCGATAGCGAGTGTTTGACACTACCTTGGTATGTAAGATATCCAGCTCCGTTTACAAAATGTTTAAGACCCGCCCTAAGATTGATAGCGAACCTCAAGTTAAAGCCAAGAGAAGAGAGTTCGTCAGCAAATAGCAAAGATAACACTAAACCAAAGACTGTAGATATCTCGCTCATAACTGTCGATTTTCGACGTCAGACAGAAGTCAAAGTCAATTCTGACGTCAATTACTCCCTCCATCCCGGCCCGTCCGGCGATCTCAGCTTAATTCTATTTAAAGTGGTTGCTAGGCAGCTATGTCAATTGACTTCCCACAATCGACAAACAGCAGTAAATAATTAAATTGATCAGCATTACGCCCGACAGCGGCCATATTACTATCCGTCTCTTTAACTGTTAAACAACCGTCTTACTATTCGTATTAGCACCCTGGCAAAGCTGTTCTTATCTATTACAACCTCCAACCCAGTAAAAAGAAGGAAACGGCATTAGTGAGCTGACTGCATAAAGCTTGACCGTAACGCCGGAGTACTTGTGCTTATACTCAACCCCCCTTTATCTCCGCTCAGCTTCTCACAGGGCTGAATACAGAATAGAGTCTCGAACAAAGAATCGTCAAGGGGCATGGCTTTGACATCAAGATAGGTAGGCCATAGCTAGCAGGCGGGTCACTAAATAATCAAGACTTTACCTAACTTTAGGATAAGTTATCATAATAACTAGAACATATTTTAGGCTGAAGATAGACTAGATGTCTAATTTATTTTATCACCCTTACCTAAAGCTAGGTAGGCGTCCCGATTACTTACTGGACCGCCGGGCTGGGTACGCCACCAAGTTGTGACGCCACAGGGTTCTCGCTGAATATCGGTCTTTGGTCTAGTTTCGGAGATGCCATTTAATTGGTGTGTATTTGTTGTATTGACAATTATAAACAGAGGCGCAGTCTATTCTTGGCGAGAGTCAATTGTTGAATTCAGCTTTCTTTGAGCGTTTTGCATGATTGTTCTGTTGAATGAATGAATGTATCGTATCCCTTGCATACGCTGGGTCAGTCAGTTCTTCACCGTTTGACGTGTATCGTGCATGCATCAGCCACGCAGCAACGCCCACAAACCTGACCGCCGTTGTCTGTGTCAACTGTCAACTGGCTTACTCAACCTCAAAATGGATGACTATTCCGTGTCAATGAATATTCCGTCTTTCCCATGTCAACAGAAGGCGTCTTGGTTACCAAAAGGGTTCCTCCGCCCTGTGGATCCAGGGTTTGACCTTTCGGGAAACCCCACTCGGGATATGCGGATGGGCTTCCCCCTTCAGCCTTAAACCGGGCTTGGCTTTGCGGCTTGTGAGTCAACCGAATGGAAGAATTTAAAATCCATGATGTTGGTTGCTGATCTACATACGGCTATAGCGGCTTTTACGGGACGGCAGGGTATTATTCATCTGCTCGTCAGTGCGATATCATGTCATTATCTTCACCGGAGCATTTGCGTCGTCATTGTTCTATCATCCCATGCCAGTGACATTGACCCCTTCTCTTCAGCCTCTGCCAGACCTGGCGTCAAAGCTTATCGCGCCGTGTCCTTTTCTACAGTACAGCAGGTATCACAAGCTTGCCTTGGCCCATACCAGACCTTGTGACCAGCGCCCTTATCACGGCAGTTTGGGCATCCAGGTTTATCGCCATCAGGCTTGCAAGCCTCAAGTCTTGGCTTCGTCTGGCCTAGTCTGGCCCGCAGATCATGAACCGAGCTAGTTCTAACACGCGCCCTCATCCAACTAAATGACAGAACAGGAGCCTTACTCATACAATTGCCTGAGAACAGTAATCAAGGATGTAACTACTGTACGTACCCAACTGCCGAAATGATTTGCTCATGCAAAGTCGATCACCGTGATGTCGTCGTCCTCTCTTAGCCCTTTCTAGGCGATGATGAAAGCCAGTTCCCTTATTGAATCATGTTCATTATTGAAGATCTCATGACAATATTGGCAGACAACCCTCCATCGCAATGCCCAGAAGTAGAAACTCCATTATGACAAACGGAAATGCTGTCTCTTATTTCCACATGTGACTCAACTCCCACCCACCAACACCAGCCCGCCACCAATTCTAGGTGGCGGGCTGGTGTTGGTGG
>JABEXW010000298.1:0-48334 GCA_013266185.1 Fusarium sarcochroum
TAGAGCAAACCTTAGATAGTCGGAGTCGCTCAATACTTGAAGTATGGAGTTGGGTTAGGAAATTCAGGATCAAGAATCAAGAGTTGGGCAAGGCTTGACTTGATTTGACTCACGCAAAAAACAAGGCTCAGATATCTCCATAGAGCTGCCGCAGAGGCCGCAATAGTCGGAATATAGCTGGACAGTCACCTGGAAGCGATCTCTCCAGATTTCGACCATCTTCTAAACAGCAGCCGTAATGGATGTTGAAAGGTACACGATGGGAGGCTGTAATTGCACGTGTGGTCCTGTTATTGATAGCTTGTTGTACAAGAAAGAAAAAGGAAAACATGAAGGACAATTCGGAAGCCGTGTAAATGTTGTTGATGATTGAGACAAAGTCACGCAAGGCTGCCTGCAGCAATGCGGCGCAGGCGCACAGCGAAGCTACCTCGTTAAGCAGAAAACGCAACTGGTTGACATCAACTGCCCTTCTGCAACATCGTCTGATCAGACCTCAGCACTTTGTAGGGAAAGAGCTTGCTACATCAGCCAACATGGAGGCGCTTGCTGTTGCCAGTCTCACCGGGAATATCCTGCAGTTCATCGAGTTCACGAGCCGCATGATTTCTTCCACGCATCAGATCTCCGCAGCGGGCTCAAAGAAGGAACACCTTGAACTTGAGACCATAGCCGAGGAATTACGACGTTCATCCAGAATCATCAACACCCAAAGGCTATCTGACAATGTCGAGCCAGACTCCGAAGCCGACAACACTTTGGCCCAGATTAGCAAGCAATGTATCGACGTCACGGACCAGCTGCTTGCCGCCCTGAATTTTATCAAGAGGAAAAGTGGTGCGAGCAAAGCCAAGAACTTTTACCAAGCACTCAAGAGTGAATGGAAGGCGGGTGAAATCGAGGCCCTTCAGAGAAGAGTGGATAGGATCGGCGACGCTTTGAACCGTCACTTGATGACTTCACGGCAAGAACAGATATCTTTCAAGCTGGATCAGCTCGCCGGAGAGAATTTCCGACTCCAGGCTGGTAGAGCTGACGACATTGCACACCTCACTGGACGACTGGAAGTCTTTTTCGCGGAAATGAGGTACGGGTCACCTGTGGCCGAGCCAGAGCACTTACCACCATCCGCTATCTTCCTCGAAACGGCAGAACGAGGAGCGCAGTACTCTATAGAACAGGTTGTCCTGAAAAAGCTTCGTTTCAGCGCGATAGATGAAAGATACGACACCATACCGTCTGCACATTCTGATACTTTCTCCTGGATTTTCAAGCCTGAAGATCAAGACGTTGCGGCGCCGTCATCATTCCTTGAATGGCTCACTTCGACAGATGACTTGTACTGGATATCTGGAAAACCGGGCTCTGGGAAGTCGACATTGATGAAGTTCCTCTGCACGCACGAGGTCACAAAGCATAAATTATGCCAGTGGGCGCACGGGAACCGTACTAGATCACCAAATGCCTGTCACGATTCGGATTATTCTGAGGAGGAGGATCGACTGTTGCTGGGTGACTTTTTCTTCTGGAATGCCGGCAAAAAGTCACTACAAAAGTCCCAGGAAGGCCTACTGAGAGCGCTCATTTATCAGATCCTACGTCAGTGTCCGGAACTGATTCAGCAAGTCTTTCCTGAACCTGCATGTCCACAAAGCCTCGAAAGCTTCCATACAATGCACCCAGTTCTTTAAGAGTTCTCAATTTCACATTGAGCATATCGGCGCTGATGACCATACTCAAAAAAGCCTGTGACTTACTCCAACCCTCTCGGGCGCGGCTATGCCTCTTCATCGACGGCCTAGATGAGTATGAGGGCAAGCCAAGTGACATCATTGGCCTTGTGAATGATATCCGGTCCATCAAAAACGTCAAAATCTGTGTGTCAAGTCGCCCATGGAATGAGTTTGAACAAAGTTTTGGTCAAGATCGCCCTCAGAAACTGTGTATGCAAGATCTTACGAAAGAGGACATACGCAAGTATGTTTGCGACATTCTGGATAACGACAAAAACTACCAGAACTTGGAGGAAAAGGACAGAGAAGGCAAAGAGCTCATTGCCGAAATCATTGAAGCAGCTCAAGGCGTCTTCCTCTGGGTTGTACTTGTTGTTCGTTCGTTCCAGGAAGGGCTTATCAATGGCGATCGTATCGTGGATCTTCAGACAAGGCTTCGAGATTTACCCAAGGATTTGAACGACTACTTTGAAAAGATCCTTCTGTCCGACGTGGATGACTTCTACAGGCCACAGTCAGCCCGTATGTCCGCCGCCACGTTACATGCCCAGCAAAGACTGCCTCTAATGGCATACTGGTTTTTGGATCAACAAGACCCGGAATACGCCTTAAAACTCGAAGTTGCACCATTAGACCTGCAAAAGATGAGCCTACGCCTTGAGCAGACCCGAAAGAGACTCAACGCTTGCTGCAAAGGTTTACTAGAGGTGCAATCTATATTTGCGTTTCAGAACATGGATTCGCCGTCATCAGGTTTCTGGTTCAACCAGAAAGTGGATTTCCTCCACCGTACAGTACAAGAGTTTCTTCTGAGTCCCAAGACCGAAGCATTCTTGGCGGACTGGGCCTCCTCTCAAACGGCAGACATGCACATCGGCATCTGCAACGCGCTACTGCCTCTGATCAAGATAGTATCACCGGAACAGAAGTATTTCGAACACGCAGGAGGTGTCAACGAGGTGTTACAATCGCTGTTCCTACATGCAAAAGTCCTCCACGATACCCAAGAATACATGAATGATGATTTTTTAATGAGGCTTCTTAATAACATAGATGCCACTCTCGTTGAGCATGGACGCAAGATTGGGGAGCGTGTATACACCCGGGCATTGCTTGGCATACAAGGGCTAGAGAGTATCTCGAGACATTTCACAGCCAGAATAACCACGTTCCTCGGCATTTGTATCATGTTCGGCCTCACCCGATTCGTTGAAAATAAGCTGAACAGCGCAGCGGAGTCAGGCGACACAACGACCACAGGACAACTTCCTGCTCTTTTGAGACTAGCATTGAGTAGTTCAAACTACACCATGGTTAAAATGCTGCTCCAGAAGGGCGCCAATCCAAATTCCTCATTTGAGGAGTCAGGCAAGGGGGCACATCCTTTCATAGACGAGAGGGGGACAATTTGGGCACTATACATCAGAAACTTGTACCGAAGACAAGAGGATACAATCATGTTTTATTCATCAGTCCCTTTCGAGGTAAGCCAACGTCGGTTTTTGTGCATTCAAGAACTTTTGAAATACGGAGCGCCCCCCGATATTGTCATAAGAGGTCACGGTGACAATTCGCAGAATGTGCGCCAGTTGGTTCGAGAGGTTTTGGCGCCAGAGCATATGGCGGTTCTCGAACATTTTTTCTCAGGATCTCAGGAGGGCTCAAAGCAAGACGACGGCGGCAAGGTGCAACGACAGAAAATTAGTCGAAGGAAATCTTTATGGGCAATATTTGAGAGAATATGGCGTCGATAAGACTAGATGGCGCTTTTACTAATAGGATAATGGCTATCAAACTGAGAAGCTGTACCGAGGGGAGTATTTTGTATAGCCTCATCGTATTGAATGCA
Organism: Fusarium sarcochroum; assembly: GCA_013266185.1. Taxonomy (NCBI): domain Eukaryota; kingdom Fungi; phylum Ascomycota; class Sordariomycetes; order Hypocreales; family Nectriaceae; genus Fusarium; species Fusarium sarcochroum. The sequence continues at coordinate 3,583 of JABEXW010000298.1, forward strand.
AACCGCTAATATTTACTTTAAATGATCCGAGCATCTTGTTTGATCTTCCTTTCCATAATTGCCATTCACCTCCACCGTCGCATTGTATACCAAAGTTTAAAAACCAGTCTAAAGCCTCCGTTACTATGAAGGTAAGAAAAGACGTGGAGAAATTAAATCATGCTTGGAAATCAATGAAGGAGCCACGATGGGCTGAGCTATCTCGCACAGAGTTCTTCAGATCTTATGTCGGCTGATTTGATGTGTTTTTCATCATCAGCATCGCCAATATGAAAACCCATCGCCATGCCCCTGGCCATGTGAACCAACATATGACAATGCAACGCCCAAATCCCTGGGTTGTCGGCCAATAGAGCCAAAACTACATGACCCCTTCGCGGAACACTTACTGTGTCCTTTCGCACCGGAAAGTCGAGATCCAAACCATTTGGCGGATCTCGACCAGAGTAGGGATTATAACTTCCCCAGCCACCACGGCCTTCCTCCTTATAAGACGAAAGAACGTAGAAAGAGTGTCCATGAAGGTGGAAAGGGTGTGCACCGTCATCAAGATTGTTGATGATTAAGTCGACTCTTGTGGGTTTGCCTGGAGTCATGCTGATGAAAGGGATCAATTGGTTTGCATCCCAAGCGGACCGGTTTTGAGCTAGCAAGGGCGGGTTTTGTGGCTTCCATGAAGTATGGTTGATGAACCCGACAGGTTCGTAATCCATATGTGCGAGTTTTTCTGTTTTTGCATACAGAAGGAAAGTCTGTTCTGCCTTGGCGGGTATGTCAGAAACTCGCGTGGCGGCTTTGAGGTTCCGTGCGTCTAGAATCTGTGTCTCACTAGGCTCTAGATCTTGGTTGGCTTGTTCAAGGTTGGATACATCGAGATCATCGTTAAAAACGGGAAAAGTTTGAACAGGGTTCAATGCTGGGTTGGGATAACCAAAGTTCCTATCATTGACGTGTTAGTATGGCACAGGCTCTATAGCATCGCGATATCAACTCACTCATCGTCCATGAATATGGTAAGTCGACGACCTCCGGAATGATCCTCTCTCCAATTGACAACAAGGTCAACTCTCTCGCCAGGATAAAGTATGCCGACGGTTTTGGCGGACTCGGACAGGACGTCAAACCCACCGTCCACACGAAGTGGCTGCATAGTTGCTCCGTCAATCCTCATGGCGAAACCTGATATAGTACCAGTATTGACTACCCTCAATCTCATGATTCCACTATCAGATGGCCCAAAGACTGGCCTTAGCTCATTGGCTACGACCTGTGTGCAAGTGATCGGTCTTGCAGGAACAGCCATGGAGCAGTTGAATCGCCCCCTGCCATTAAGCAACAAGGAGTCTGGGACAGGCTCATTTCCTCGACTGCTAGCATCTGCGTACCAAGCCAAAACATCGGTCTGGTTTTGGTGGAACCAATCGCCAACCATAACCAGATAGTCTTCTTGAGGTGGGCTTGTCTCCTCTGGGGAGTGCACTATGAGACCTCCCCAAAGCCCATCGGCCCGCTGGACGTCGGAATGACTGTGCCACCAGAAGGTGCCTCGCTCTTCATCGCCGATGGTGAAATTATAGACGAAACTGCTGCCAGGTGGAATAGGACATTGTGTTAATCCTACGGCGCCATCCATGAGGTTCTGGTTTTTCATGCGTAGGCCGTGCCAGTGAAGAGAAACTCCATTTGGGAGGCCATTGTGCACGTGGACTTCAAGTCTGTCGCCAGACCTTGTCTCGATAGTTGGCCCTGGAAACTCATCTGTAGAGGCGTTAGATAAAGGTTTTTGATAGGAGTTGTGATTTTACCATTAATAAGATAAACCTGTTTTTCTACGCCATCAGGAGATCTTATTCCTGTGGTAATGTTCCAGTCGAAGACAAGAGTTGTTGAAGGCCGGTATATGTGTTCATTCGGGTGTAGTTGGATACCAAGAAGGGATCTTGTATCATTCCCCGACGGCTGTTCTTTACCGCTGGTCAATGAAACGACGAATGTAAAAGCCAATAGTAGCGTGACCATGATAAGGGTTGCGATAAAGCCCACTCTGCATGGTCGTTTGACCTGGGGTATCATGGAGCGGGGTTGAGATTTTAGAAATGCTGAGGAGACAGAGTTATCCCCGATCCTGGCATTCTCATTTGCCAGCTCAAACTCATCAAGGAGAGCGTCGGCTTCCTCATCGTGAGTTACCATGGTGTTTGCGCCTCTCTCACTGTCGCATGGGAAGCCCACAGATGCAGTTCTTTTGTGCACATGCTGAGCGAATATTCAACTTGAGATTGCGTGCCGCATATCCGTGTCGTCATGATAAATTTGAACATGCTGTGATTGAGTCGTACTGGGATGGTGATAGATCTCCCACGAGATCAAATCGCGCAAGCTTATTGGTCGCGAAATCTAGGTCGGTCAGGTTAGCATAACAAAAACCCCTCCATTTTGAGAAAAGATCTCCAAGGTAGCACTTATGATGCCGTGCATGGTGGCTTTCTTTGCTAATCAAACAAGCATGATTTGAAACGTGTAAGTCAGGGAAGATTGATCGTCGTCTTCAGACCCTCCAAAAACATCTCCCGTCTTGCTCCGCCAGATGACATAGGGCCCCTCAACGTTGATGAGTTTTTGATGAAAACAGGGTATATGAGTGCAAGATGCGACAATATTTTGAGATGTGGTTGCTTTGGATTTACCAGTGGACAACAAATTGGTCAACTCCTGTCGAAATGGTATTCTCTCGAAGTCTGGGCTGGGCCGTTGCGGCCTTGTTGGCCACCACAGGCCCTGCAGAAACCAAGAGTCTGGCTGATATTGACCATGTCATCTTGTTTATGCAAGGTATTACCCCTTCCATACTTTGATCCGATTTCGATTATCTAATACATGATAGAGAATCGTGCCTTTGACCATTACTTTGGCACCATGGCCGGAGTTCGTGGGTTTGCGGATCCAAACATCCAATACAACGACGGAGTTCCAGTCTGGAAGCAACCTGTCACCCAAAAACAAAGCAAAGATACAGACTACATTACTCCTTGGTACCTCAACTATCTCGGCGGAACATGGCCGGAAGCCACTCAGTGCATGAGCGCCGGATCCAACGGCTGGGATGCTAATCAAGCCGCCTGGAATCATGGAGCCAACGATCACTGGGCCATGAACAACACTCCCTACAGCATCGGTTACTACAAGCGAGAGGACCTTCCTGTTCACTTTGCCTTGGCTGAAGAGTGGACCATTGGCGACATGTACCAAGAGTCTGTGATAGCCTCAACCAACCCTAACCGTGTCATGTGGGTTAGTGGATCCATCAACGCCCCTGGTTCTCCTCAGAGCAAGGACGAAGGTGGTTACCCATACATTGATAACAACGAAACACCTGGCTGTGATAGTGATGGAATCAATTGTTTCCCTCTCAAGTGGACTACTGCCGCTGAGAAGTACGAGGCTGCCGGTGTGTCGTGGAACGTGTACCAGGACGCGGACAACTTTGACGATAACCCTTATGCTTGGTTTGAACAGTTCCAAGATGCCACCAACGGATCCATGTTGAATGACAAAGGTATGAAGGGGCAATCTCTGGATACGTTCTACGCCCAGGCCGCCAACGGTACACTCCCTGAGGTTTCCTATATTGTGGGCCCGATGCAACTGTCTGAGCATCCTCCCTACTCCCCTCACGACGGATCATGGCTGCAGCGAAAGATTGCCGACGCTGTTATCAACTCGCCCAAGTACTCTTCGTCTGCACTGATCATTTCATACGATGAGACGGGCGGATGGGCGGACCATGTGAGCCCATATCATGCACCTGATGGAACCGCTGGAGAGTGGATCGATGATCCTTATGGCGAAGCTGGTCGCACTGTCATCGGTCCGGGCTTCCGTGTACCGTTCTATATCATCTCCCCATTCACTCGAAATGGTGGTGTTTACACTGAGCACTGCGACCATACCTCCCAGCTAGCCTTTATCGAGAAATGGCAGGCTGCCAAGGGTCGTGATGTTAAGTCAGAGGAGGTTGTCCCATGGCGACGGGAGAACATGGCGGATCTTGTCAACGCCTTTGACTTTGAGAACCCAGACTATAGTGTTCCTGATTTGCCCGATGCTCCTACGCCGCATACGAATAAGAAGGGTGAATACGATGGATCGTCACACTGTTCTTCTCAGTACGGTAATGGTCGGCCAACTGTTCCCTATACTGGCCAAGGTGCAGAGAACGACACAGCCAGTCTGGCAGAAAAGGGCTTCAAGTCAGTTCGTGGACTGCTTACTGAAGGGCGGACGCTGGTCCTCGAAGCTTCAGACCAGGCCGTGAGCGTTAACTCAAAAGGCAAGGCTGTCTCACTGAGTTCTGCTACAAAGAATCACGATGGTGTTCAGCAGGGTTGGGTCCTTCATGCTGAGGCTGTTGGTGGTGATGAGCTTACTATCAGCTCTGCTGATAACGGTCTTTACATCTGCAACAACCTGCAGCTTTGCAAGGACTCTAAGGCAGCTACCATCTTTGTCGTAGATTTCAAGCCTAGCCGGGGTCATTCGTTCAAGGCGAAGAAGAGTAGTCAGTATCTGGCTGTTGGGAGGAAGAAGCAGTTGACCTGGCAGAAGAGCCAGGCGTTTTGGAGTGTTTTTAGCGTTACGTACTGAGATCCGGCTTGGTAATGACAAACTATATATCGTGACAACACTATAGCTCTCAGTGATGCTTACAATTCTTCCATACTTTGTTAGTCTTCTAAATACAAATAGTTCTGCTTACCCAGATTGACTTACCAAGGAGACGTGGCACAGCATCGAAACATCAAGCGTCGACAATTAACTAGCTTCGAAGCTATGGTCTTGTGTTATAAAAGAAGTATAAGTGGCAAGTATTTTGGTATACTAATTTCTGCGTGAAGATATGTCCAATTGAGTCTACTTATAATGGTATCTCCCTTCTCCTGGCGTTGAATTATCCCCTTAAGTCACCCCTTTCCATCTTACATCCTTGCTTCCTCCTGAGGTGGCTGCTTAAACTCTTTGTTGTCTTTCAGAAAAATCTCTGGTCGCCCGTCCTCGCTCATTTTCTTGATTATGACGGTCTTCGTCCATGTTTTGGAACTTGCCACTTGCTCATAATCGCTATCCAGCTCGTCTGGTGCCTTTGAACGCAGAGCCAGCACCAGCATATCCCCAAAGCTTTCCCAGCTTGAGCCTTGCCAGGGGTGCTTAGACAAGAGACTTATAATCAGATGTACCAATACCATGAATACATGAAGAAAAAGAAGACAGAACGCAAATGGAATGCCAGGGCTGCTCTGAAAGACATAGGAGTAGAAGTATACGTATTCCGTGAAGTATAAAATGCTTTTTCGGGGATCAATGGGCTCTCCCATCTTAACTGACTCCATGTCGAGAGCTCCTGCAGATATTGCATCTATTACGTGAAGAGAAAGAAACTTTTCAAAGCAAAGCTGCCGGTACATACAATAATGTGATATTGCTTCGTAAAACGATCTGTTAGGCAAAGAAGCTATACCCTCCAGCCAGTCTTCGTCCATGTGAATGAATTCAGTAGTACCGAAAGAGTCTTTAATGCTAGATAGTAATCGTTTGTTTGAAAAAGGCAAATGACTCAACACGTCGGGTGACTTGACCGGCTCGACCCAGAGGTCCGCCTCAACCCAGCGCGCGTAAATGAGACAAAGATTGAACTGAAGAAAGATTTTTCTAGTTACAGTATTGTTCACGAGTAGAGTATCGTTCACGACTGAAGCAAATAGCATGTCGGTACTGACTGGCAACTCCATGGTGTCTCGGAGATTGAGGGAGGCATGGCCGACGGGACCTGGCGTACTACTGGCTTTCTTGGCAAAGTACGATAGAATAGGATATTGCTCTGGATTGAGTGAAAGGGTTTGGTTAACAAAAGGGGCCCAGAACTGGAAATCGACAACGCCTCCGACTAGTTCGCGCTTTGCGCATGTTGCCGCGAGTAGTGGTTGTTTCCATCCCTTCCTTTTAGTAGAGCCAGGATCTTCTTGTTCGACCCTAACGAGTTGCTGTGCAGAAAGACCCTGGAGACCTAAGCGCCAGCCCTGAGCCGCCAAAAGGTTGGATATGGTGGAGATGGGACATGTGGTAATGGCCATGCCATCCCTAAGCATGATCGAAATTGGTCGACCCCTTGCTTGATAGTTTGCATATGTTATGTTCTGAAAAGGCCCAAGAGGATTTAGCGGGATGTCAGAAGCTGCTTGAGGGGAGAGCCCTTCGAGAGTCATATTGGATCCCATTGAGGAATTTAGGTAAGGCCCCGACTTATAATTCAGACTCGTTGTGTACACAGCACTATCGGCCTGTCTTTTGATTGTGAAATCCTCATCGTGGGCTCGCAACCAGCCTTGACGAGGAATCATGGCGATAGCAGAGAAGGGACTTGCCCCGAGACACAGTACAGTGACGAGAATAACCATGGCGCCTGTCATCTTATTGGATTGGCGTCTGTCGCTAGACTGTATCATCGGCGCCCACAGCTCACTGCTCGTTATGTATCGGAACGGGGCACCGAGGTAGAAAGCGGAAGAGAGGAAGCCAAGAGGAATACCGGTATCTCGATGATATAATTTGTGCGAAATCCAATGTTGGAGGATGTCCCCCAAAGACATCATTATCAGACCCTCGTGCACCTTTGCTGCAAACTGGAGGCTATTCAGTGCTTCGGTAGAAGGGCCGTTCCACTGAATTTTCGCAATGTAAAGTGACAGGAGGGTGAACGTGATTAAGACAGCTGGCAAATGCACCCAACAGAAATGGCGAAGTGCCAATAGCCTGCTGCTGCTGCGAACGACCTTTGAAGGCTCGTTGGCATTGGGTACTTCAGAATAATCCCTCACAGGGCCAGGATGATTTCGCTTCCTCGGCTTCTTTGCAAAAATAGACAGCCAAAAATTCTTTCGTGGAGAGATAGTTTCATTGTCCTCCAATAACTCAATCCTTTCTGGGTCTTGGCTTCGCGAGCCTTGTTCGACGATCGGTTCCGATCGAGATATGCTGACATCGCTTTTTGGAGGGGCAGTATTTGGTAAAGTGCTGTTACTGGAAAAGGAATCGACCGGTTGCGAGGAGAACGACCTGGCTGTATGAAGTGGTTCAAGGCTATTCAACTCAAGGTCGTGATTGCGAGACATGTTTGCTCTTTAAGAAATAGACCACTGAGGCGGGAACTGGCAAATAAGAGAAAGAGAACAGATGTAGAAAAAGAAAAAGAGAAGAAAAGAAAAAACAGCAAGGGTAAATAAAAACGATCAAGCTCTACCTGCATCAAGTCATCAGCCAATACGGAGTAGACGTACTGTCTTGGCAAAATAGCAATACGTACACAATCAGGCTGGCGATCCATAGATGCCAATTGGATAAATATGAGGGCAAAGAATAAATAACTCGCTATGATATGTACTTCTTACCCCTCACATTCTGCCTTGCCACCCTAGCAGAGAATGCTGGGATTTAATTTGTAATTTAGTATGCGTATCAAAGCACATCTAGTCAAGATCCCAGTATGTGGTTCCACAGTATACCCATTAATAGACAACTTCAGGCTGTTTCAAGTGGTTATCATTTAAGCAGGGTTAGAGGGCTTTTCCTATCACTCTACAGCCCGCAATGAGCATGAAATTGATCGTTTCTAGTAGCATATCAAGATGTACAATATGTCTGATTAAGTATAAGCCCTTTCCACTATACGCCAAACTTCCTTCGTGTAACATCAAGCCTTCCATCTCAAACCACCCTTCTACGCACACACAATGAATCCCTCGAGCCAAGGACCGATGCCCTCGATTGATGCGAAAACAGCTGGCCTTACGGCTAACAGCAGCCTGAAAAGCAAAGCTGCAGGCAGCCATGGACCGAAACTGACCCCCAGCTCTTCCACCGGCTCTGTTTTTTCTCTTGAATCTTCTTTGGCGGTCCTTTTCCGGGTGGCCGATTTGATGGCACGGGGTTTGCCTTCGTGGCAGAACCGTTATCAATCTATCAAGGGTCAGAGAATGCAGTGGCCTGATTACTAAAAGGAAAGACATACTGCTTGTGACGAGGGCCCCGTCGCCGTTCCTGTAGGTTGAGAGCTAGTCAACTCAACATCACCATTTCGAGACATGGCTACGCTTTCAAGTCTGGGCGTGCAGATAAACACCAGTAATGAAAAGAATGAGAGAACAAATTGAGATACATGTGAAAAGCGAGATTTCCTTGACTTACATGGGTCTACCAACCTGTGACGTAGAGTCTTGGCAAAATAATGATACGTATACAATAAGGCCGGCGATCTGCAACCGCTATTGGACGAAACGAGGCCAAAGGATTGAATAAACAGGTATGCACTTTTTGGCCCCCCAGTTTCAAAGTCCGAGGCCCACGATTTGATTGGCTAAGTCGTGGCATTTAGGCGGCTGTACCGCGTGATCATCATTAGGATCTGATCGGTACGATCCGTTCGGGGCAGGTATCACGCGATATGTCCAGCGACTGGAAAGGAAATGCAAAACATCTTGTGTTTTTACCAAGATACATCGACTCAAAAACGCAAGATATATCGACTGGCTTTGCAAATACGTAAATATAACTTATTCTTAGTGCAACGTGAGCCTCTTCTATAAGTAGTAAGCCGGTTTTACAATGCAAATGGAGCAGTATATCCGAAACCCCTCAATTGCAATGCGGAGAAGCCCTCGCCTTGCTGAGCTTCCACCTCAAGGCAGACAACTCAACTCAAATAACATCTTTATTGTGAATTAATCGCCATGTTTGAAGACATCACTAAACCGCCGAAGCCGCTGCCCACACCTCAGATCAAGGTCATTCGGCCTGGCATCTCGCTGCTGCCCCCGCTTTCGCGCCGTGGCCATGGACCTGCCCTTATCGTTATCACGCCAAACTCGCAAGACCCTTTAAAGATCCAAGACGGCGTTCCATCGGTGCTTGTCAAATGGGCTGAAGAGGGATATACTGTAGTCCAGCTTGAGTCGTCTGCCTTTGAGGGCACCAATAGTCAGGCTATCATTCTTGACGCGCTACATGCCTTGCTCGAGTGTGAAAAGGTCGATAAGGGCAGCATAGGTCTAGTTGGTAAGTCGAGAGTCAAGGCTACAGGAATGTGAGACTGACAGTCCGTAGCATACTCATCGGAGCTTTGGAATACTGTTGCTCCAGACTTATTCGGTATCACTGATTTCATGGCAGCAGTGGTTTACACTGACTCAAGTAACTCATCTGGACTCTTCAATGCAAATCTTCCTCTTTTGCGACATGTAGCTGGGTCAGCTACGACAAGCGACACCAAGGCTGAAGCTAGCCGCAGTTATTACTACCCCAAGGCACAAAGTTCTGCCTTTGCAACGCCTTTCCATGAGCATTTCGACTACAACATGGAGTCTGTATCTCACACGAGGAACCTGCAGTTTCTTAAACCGCTAATGAATGGACCTTACTTTGATCTTGAGTATATATGGGAGGAGCATACTCACTACGAATTCGCCGACCGTTCTGTCGAGCATACTATGAGTACTATGGTTCAAGAACCTTACGTCAACCATATTCCAACAGTAAGAACTACCACCTATGATACCTACATGTAGTGATGCTCACGAGTATTTGTAGTTGACTGGTGGAATCGGCCGGGATAAGCTATCCAACTTCTATCGACACAACTTCATCTTCAACAACTCCGCAGACTCTGAGCTAGAGCTGATCAGCCGAACCGTCGGTATCGACCGCGTTGTTGATGAATTTATCTTTAAGTTTACCCACAATCAGGAGATCCCTTGGATGTAAGTATCGTCCACTCTAGTGAAAGAAAAGCATACTCAGGCTATTGCAGGCTACCCGGCGTTCCGCCAACGAATGTTAAAGCCGAAGTTCCCTTCACCGCAGTGGTTAACATCCGAGGAGATCGTCTATACCACGAACATATTTCATGGGATCAAGGTACTCTTCTACGGCAGCTAGGCTTGCTACCTGAGTACTTGCCGTTCCCTTACGATTTGCCAGACGGCAGGACAGCGAGTTCAGGGCTAGAGTACCGTGTCCCAGTGGCAGGCAAGGAGACGGCGATTAAGATGAGGGACAGACATGGAGTGCCGTCAAATGAAATGTTTACATACGAGGTTCGCGAAAAGCAGAACTAAGTAAAATACGAAATTACATGCTTGAATTAATGGAAACTACTTGGTTTGGATATCCATGTCTAACCCACGCTTACTCGCGCCTCTTCAAATAGCACTTGAGACCCTTCTGGCGCAAGAACCAACTGCCCGTAACCTCCCATGGCGCATCAGGATCTACGAGCGAGACCTCGTATTTGCGGATCAGAGTCGGCACGATCTTGTACAACTCAAGGGAAGCAAGGTGACGGCCGATACAAACTCGAGATCCACCACCAAAGGTCAAGTCGTAAGCGTTAAACAGACGCATTCGCTCCTTATAAGCGGTCTCAGTCTCATCTTCACCTTGTAGCCATCGTTCGGGACGGTAAGAGTCGGCATCTTCTCCCCAAATACTCTTGTTGCGACCGTTGACGTAGGGGTTGATACCGACGGATGTGCCAGGGGGGACAAAACTACCGTCAGGAAGCTTGAGACCCGTCTCAGGGACGTAACGTTCGAGAATCATACAAACACCAGGGTGCATACGCATAGCTTCACGAGCACAAGCTTCGAGATCTGTGGAGAGTTAGCCTCAGGGCACCAAGTGTGTAGTAACACCTATGACTTACAGGGCAGAGCTCGGGCAGAGCTGAATGAAGCAACATCGGCAAGGTCGGCGGCAAGAATTTCTTCTTCAAGCTTCTTGTAAACTCCAGGGTGGTGGAGAGTGTACCAGAAAATAGCCCGAATGGTAATAGCCGTAGTATCAGCACCAGCAAGCAGATTAACGAGAAGGTAACCCATAATGACGCCGTCATCAACAAGATCAGGGTGAGTCTCCTTGGACTCGATAAAGTGTTGTAGAAAATCAGGGACCTTGGGATCATAATTGTTATCCTTGCCTTGGAGACGAGCAATGAGGTGCTCGAGAGAAATGCGAGTGATGTTAGCAAGGTTGGGAGGGCCAATTCGCATGACGGGGTTCTTGTCAAGGAGGAAGTCCAAGAAGGGCATTTGACCAACAGTGGCAAAGCTTAGATTATCAGTAGGTAGATCAAGCATGAAAGATGGTTCTTGCTTACTAGTCGAGGGCCTTGTCAGCAGTTGAGATGGTGTTGTCATAGTCGTGACCCTTATCCATGTAGCCGAACCTCTGGCTGAAGGACGCAACACCATTGGTGTCCCAAGAGTCTGTCGACGTTAGCTTCGTGGTTGAGTTTATGAAGCTATGACTTACAGTAGCCAATCCATTCACCAAAGTCACACTTAATAGGCTTGTCGCCGCTCATAAATCTCTTTTCAAGATGCCCGCAGAAATCTTCAATCAAGCCGTTCATAAGAGGTTCAAGTCTTACGATACTGCTCTGGGAATAGTACTTGACAATGGGGCGCTTCATCCGGGCATGCTCAGCCTGATCAGTAGTGCTGAAAAGATGATAAGTGATCTTGCCATCGATGAGAGCGCTGTTGTTGTGGTAGAACTCGGTCTATGATAGTGTCAGCCTTAAATTTGTTGAATTTGATTGGAATAGACATACCTTCTTCCATTTACCATCAGTGCCATAAAGAGTCTTGATCAAGTCGGGAATATCAAGATCCAAAGTGTTGGGACCAATTCGAACAACGGGGCCGTATTTCTCATGAAGCTCTTTCGTCTTTAGATGAACGCTGCCCTTTCTCACGACAAACAGGCGCCATAGGTTGGTCCAGCCTGGATCATGTCAGCCTAACGAGTTAGAGTTTCACATGAATAGAGTCAGACTTACCAGCCAGATAAGGCCCAGGATACTTCCGGAGAGGAGAAGCAAAGTAGGTGACGATCCACCACGCAACAATGCTTAGAACAGGAACAACGACAATAGCTGTCGCCAGGCTCCTCCAGTCCGAGCGCTGGACCAGAGCAGCCAGGTACGAAGTATCAATAGAACTCATCTTAGGCGTCAAGTGGAGCTCGCCGAAGACTTGTTTTCTCAAACCTGTCTTGAGTGGGACTGGGAGGATGTGCTTGGTTATTTAAACCCCTTAAGACCTGCTTTGGAAGAAACCTCTTTTTTCTCGGAAGAATTCCATGCTGGGGGTTCAACGGTGGGAGTTCGTTAGTGTGGTATTATGTCTGAACCAACAAACGTGTGAGTGTGGGTATGTGTTTAAACTCCTGGATGGCAGCAATGGAGAAGAAGACAACTTAGACTGGGTTTGATCCATCGAATACCACGCACCTGCATTTCAAAAACGTGATTTCGGGTTGGTCAGGAGATACTCGTAAACCATACTGAAGTTGGACGCAGGAGTCTTCGGGTAGGCCCAAGGATGCGTTGGCTTGAGAAGCATATTCGAGGATTGTTTTGCAACGTTGACGATGATGCAGGGTTGATTTCATTACCTTGCCTATGTTCTGTTGATCAAGATCCTGGGAGATCCATACTTGGCGATAGACTCGTAATCAACTGATCCTTACATACGGACAATCCCGTCTGGCGAGCTTTAGTTTGCGAAATAGCTCGCCTCTGATTGGTATAATAGGATAGAATGGAGTAGTTGTTGGTTCTAGTCAATTTTGATACAAAAAAAGCCAGGGGAGCAGCGGAACCGTTGACTAACAGGGAATGGATGGATCCCTCGACGTGACATCGCGAAAACGGGCCTCCGCGCGTGCCCTTGACAAAGGCTCTGTAATTTAGCTTTTCGTTTGTTTTTTTGCTCCAGCTTGGCAGTTTTAAAATGCAATCTTGAATCTTCGCGCAACGTAGTCGACTCATCTGGACGTAGGTTGCGGTTGGCAACGAACAGATACACCAGAGATGAATTAATATGATACAAGATGCGGATATGGCAGAGTACTTTCCAATTCCTCCAGAGTGCTCGTGTCGTCTTGCTTTCCCAACTGGCCGTGAGCCTGAGGGGATATCAAATGAACTGTTCATGCACCTCGGCCACACGAAGGAAGTGGAATCCTTGCGGCACCTTTCTGCAACAAACTGCTCAAAAGTCGTTATAAAATGTGATAAAGTTTTGGAACCGACGATCTTTTTGTTAGTTGTGAAGTAATTAATCCTCCCTACGACATAGCAACTATCCACGGATCCGCATCTCGTACGACATACTCGGGTATGAGCACAAATGCCAGTTCTCAACCTGAATCAAAGAGTAATAATTACTCGAATTCGACGACCAACCAACAGCCAGTGGATCAAAGGTGCACAGGTATCTCGGTTATAGACAGGGTATCTCGGCATAAACTGGTCTCATTGGCCTTGAGGAGCGACGATCACTGGGTCCCGTAGCGACGGAACACGCGGGACGCTCCCGAAGGAGCCAAAACAGGGACCAGCAACGCTTTTTTCAAGCCCAAATGGTTCGAGAATCTGCATTATCTAGATCCGCTTCTATGTAAACTCACAACCAACAGATGTAACCCTCACAACGCAGGAGTTGAAGGGGGGAAGCTTTAGCACCACCATTGGGTCTTGCTGTCGCGATCATGAACGGCCTTTGGACTGCAGAGTATAGAGAACCCGGGTGGTCTTTTCCGAGAATAGCTGTTGAAATGTTTTCTAACCAACATGAGTTTCAATCCCATGGTCCTGGATCAGCAACCCTGTTACTTTGACGAGAACTTACTTTGTTGTACCTGCGTTGAGGCACTGGCTACCCGTTAACCGTCCATCCCCATATATCAGTTTGAGTAGGAGAATTTAACTTGATAAATTGAAGACAGGGTTTGGTTTCCTGTTGCGGTGCGTGTCGTAGAAAAATATCTTGTTTCCCTTCTTGAGCATTGGCCCGCCTGTTCGCACCTGTTTTGCCGTAGCGGTTCTTTTCACGCTCATTTTTACGTTCACCTTCACTTGGAGTTTGCCTCGATTACTTCCATCTCAGCAACGACTCAATTGACACGGCCATGGCGGTAGGAGGGGATGGGCCGTGGGTCATTGCTGTAATGTGGACATTGACAGCCGTCGCATTCGTCTTTGTCTTGCTACGAGTATACACCAGAGTTGCTGTTGTCAAGTCATTCGGCATTGACGATCATGTCTATAACTTGGCATTTGTAAGTTATTCAATCAACTCCCATACTTCCAACACTTGCTAACATCCTTCGATACTAGCTTTTTCTCCTTCTCTACACCATCCTTGCAACGGCCGCGGCTCACTATGGCTTCGGACAGAATATGGTCGACATCAATAACAGGAACCCCGACGACTTACCTCTTGCGATCCTATTCGAGGCCATCGGTCAAACATTCGCTGTTCTAGGCATGGCGATTGCAAAGTGGTCGCTTGGACTCTTCCTACTTCGACTTGTCAAGGAACAGTGGCACAAGGTTGCGATCTGGTTGTCCATGGCCTGTCTTATGGGCGCCTCTATATCTACTTGTTTTGTATTTTGGCTACAGTGCTCTCCGCCAAAGTATCTTTGGGACCGTCGTATTCCAGGGCGCTGCAATGTTGACTCGACTCCTGTGTCAATGCTGCTCTGCAGTGAGTTATATCCGTCCAACAACATCAATCATAGACTAACAAGAACAGTCTTGTGTGTTATCGTCGACTTTTTCTTCGCCGCGTTCCCGTGGTTCTTCATCTGGGGTCTACAGCTCAACAGAAGGGAGAAGATTGTTATTCTTTGCAGTCTTAGTCTCGGTGTTATGTAAGACATTGTTTATTTGCCATTGAACCTTACTAACTGTATCTAGCGCGGGAGCATGCGGTATTAAACGTACCCTTGAGGTCCCAGAACTCTCAAGTCCGAATTATACGAGTAGGTCTTACCCCGATTCAATCAATTATCATCTAACAGCGTCACAGAGGACACGGTCGGGCTCATAGTATGGTCAGCGGCTGAGATCGCCGTGACAATGATTTGCATCGGTATCCCAGTGTGCCGACCTTTGTACAAGAAGTACATCGAGAAATGGACCTCACGCGATGCTAGCAAATACCGTGAGCGTAGTGGATCATATCCTTTGCAGACAATCGGAGGAAGTAACATGAATCCCGGGGCGGCGAACAAGGATGATGATACCGATGAGTCCATCAGAGAGACTGAGCGAAAGCTAGGTATGGCCGGTCCGTTTACCAAAACTAGGGTTTACTCCAAGACTGGGGAGAGGGTCCTCGATGACAACCAAAGCGACGAAGAGATCCTCGGACCCGAATATCGGAGGAATCAGCAGGAGGATCTTGAGTCGCAGGATAGAGGGATTCGCGTGACGTATGAAGTCACTACTTCCATGCGAAATATATGAACGCCGCTCATAGTAATTTATAGAGTAGTGGCTGTGTAAGCGAGTGTAATTGTAATTGGAACCTTTGATTCTGCCTTGGCCGGAGAATCATGGCTAAATGCTACACAGCTTACGCCCCAACACCGCCATTCTGGATATGATTCGCATGTCTGGGGAAAATTCGTATTAGTATATTAATATTGAGAAACATTACAACCCTGGCTGTGGGCCTCTTCCAGCTCTCTATTGTATCGTCCAATGAGCGTGATATGCAACGCACATTTATCCATTATTAATATCACAAGGGTCTGTCGCAGGATATCTTACGAGCTTGCTACCTCTCTACCTGGTGAGGGAATTACCACTTCCCCTCACTTGTCCGGATGTCGTCCCGACTCCTCTGCGTCGACCTCGCCACGAAGACATTGAACCAGCACAAACACCAACAGAGCGCAGCATGTTGAACGCGGGCGAATATACTGTTGGTTGGATTTGCGCTCTGCCTGAAGAATACCTGGCAGCGCAGGAATTTCTCGACGAGGAGCACGGCCGGCCAGAATGGCGCTCGCCCCACGACAACAACTCATACGTGTTGGGATCCATAGGCAAACTTAATGTTGTCATTGCAGTTCTTCCAATGGGCGAATACGGAACGTCCTCGGCCGCAGGAGTCGCGATAAATATGTTGCGCAGCTTTCCCAACGTCAAAATCGGTCTCATGGTTGGCATCGCAGGCGGTGCGCCAAAACTTCCTAACCGCGATATTCGCTTGGGCGATATTGTGGTCAGTTCTCCAATGAACGGCCAAAGCGGAGTGTTTCAGTATGACTTTGGAAAATCTATTCAAGAGAAGAAATTCCAGCATACACGATCACTGAACCCGCCTCCCCAAGCTCTGCTCACTGCTCTAGCAGGGCTTCAAAGCCAGCATGCAAAAGAAGGAAACAGACTTTCAGAAGCAGTTGAAGAGGCTCTGAAGAAACGCCCTAGACTGAGAAGGAAATACGGTCGGCCACAGCCTGATACCGATGTGTTGTTTCAATCCAATTTTGTCCACGTTGGCGAATCATGTGTCTCCTCTTGTGGCCAAAACTCAGCAAAGAAGATACAACGACCAAAGAGATCTTCGGCTGTCAGAGATCCGGCTGTATACTATGGAACTGTCGCTTCGGCGAATACTCTGATGAAGGATGCCCTTATCCGCGACAGACTCGCTGCAGAGAAGAATGTGTTATGTTTTGAGATGGAAGCTGCCGGGTTAATGAACCGCTTCCCTTGTCTTGTCATCCGTGGTATCTGCGACTATTCAGACTCTCATAAGTCTAAGGAGTGGCAGGGTTTTGCCGCTATGGTAGCAGCTGCATATGCCAAACAGCTTATTCGCCATCTTGTTCCGGAAACGGTTCAGTCAGAAAAGAATCTGAGTTCGGTTCTTTCGAATAGTTAGTTACATTCATAAATATTCTTGTTTCTTCTGGCTCTGATTGAGGAAAACAATTCAAGAAATGACGATACAAACCAAGACCATTGTCCAAGGGATTGAGTCGCAGCAGAACGCCCAAGAGAACAAGTGATTCTGGATTGGGTCACTGGCACAAACTTTGGTGCGCAGCAGAGTAATTTGCTTGCCATGAAACAGCCCGGTACTTGTCAATGGTTGCATGATTACGATGAGTATCACGACTGGGTAGAAAATAGCAACCAACCCTTTTTTGCCCTGGTATTCCCGGAGCCGGAAAGACCATTCTCTCCTCAATTATCATTCATGATTTACGGACAAGATTCGCTAATATTACAGAAGTTGGTCTCGCTTACGTCTACTGCAGTTTTAAGAATCAGCATAACCAGGATATCAAATTGCTGCTGGCCAGCATGCTCAAGCATCTGCCAACAACAACACACTATTCCGGGCGTTGTGAATTTTCTGCATGATAAACACAAAGAAGATCAAATCAAGGCAAGCATTAAAGAGTTATCCAAAGCCCTTGTGGTCGTATCGACGATGTTTTCGAAGGTCTATCTTGTCATCGATGCGGTGAATGAATGGCAGGAAATGGAAAGCGACCGATCTTTGATGCTGCGTGAGTTGTCAGACTTGCGATCGAGGACAGGACTCAACCTTTTTTGCCACCTCACGAGCCATGAAGGACATTAAAAAAGAGTTTAACTGGTGTCCCTCGGTTGAAATCTCCGCTGTACCAACAGACATTGCACTCTATGTCAACGGCCACCAGAATATGCTGCCCAGGTTTGTGGGCGAAACACCTGGATTACTCCAGAACATTCAAGATACTCTTTCTGAAGCAGCTCAAGGAATGTAAGTAGCTCCATAATCCCACAATAATGAGGTAACTCATCTTATGAAAGGTTTCTCATAGCTCAGCTCTCCCTAGAGTGGCTCAGAACAGAGATTTTTGTTAAAGATCTAGAGAACACGCTGGCACAACTCTTAGAAAGGGGCGAAAGAAGCGATCTCGAGCAGGTCCTGGGTAAAGCATACGATGAGACTATGGGGAGAATCTTCTCACAGAATGCACGCCACAAGGAGCTCGCCCGTAAAGTCTTGTCTTGGATCTTCTTCGCAAAAGACAAACTTACAACAGACCAGGTTCAACATGCTCTTGCTGTAAAAGATGGCGATACAAGACTCAACGCTAAGGGCATGAATGACCGTGGTCTTATGGTCTCAGTGTGCTGTGGCCTAGTCATCGTCGACGAAGCAAGTGGTATCATCCGATTGGTGCATTACACTACACAGGAATACTTGAGCGACAACGAGGCCCAGTGGTGTCCTGATATACAGGCATATCTCACCAAACAATTTGTTTCCTATCTGCTACTCCGAGATTTCGAAGAAGGCGCCGTAAGGGCAGCCTATGATGCCAGATCTTCATCGTTGAGGGAGGTTAGCATGCTCC
The DNA here is from genome assembly GCA_013266185.1 of Fusarium sarcochroum. NCBI lineage: Eukaryota > Fungi > Ascomycota > Sordariomycetes > Hypocreales > Nectriaceae > Fusarium > Fusarium sarcochroum. Next base: position 21,847 of record JABEXW010000298.1, read on the forward strand.
CTGTTAGTGCAGGCCGACTTTCTAACTGAAGGACTAAATATCCGTTCTACGATTATGCCGCAATTCACTGGCGCAATCACGCACGCAACATCTCAGGGCACTTTCCTCATGGTACTAGGGATCTGGTTTTGCGTTTTCTCAGTGATGGACCAGTCCCGACGCTACTGTTGAAATTCTACGGTACAGCGTCAAGTATAGTAGCTCTCGCGAGCCTTACGCAATGGATGGGCTGCATTTAGCTGCCCGTTTTGGGCTTCATGGTTTCATGGATATTCTGTTGGAAAAGTACGATCTGGATTCAAAAGACGGTGTGGGCCAGACGACCTCGACCTGGGCATATGCAGCTGGTCACAAGGATACTGCAGAATTACTCATACAGAAATCGCTGGCGTGTGAAGAGGTCAGCTTGGATGTGCAGGACTCCGTTTATGAGGAAACGCCTTTGCATCGAGCAGCATCTCAAGGCCATCTTGAGATCGTTGAGGTTCTTGATGGACACGGTGCAGGAACTGAAATTAAGGACTCGACAGGTCGTACGCCAATTGTAAGGATGATCTTACGGGGGCGCGACGGGATTTTCGAGGTGCTACTCAAAGCAAGTGGTGGACAAGCGGAACAAATCTTCTACGCTGAAAAGCAAAGCCTGCTCTCTATAGCAGTTGGGTGTGATAACAAAGAAGTTACCCAACTGCTTCTTGACATGGGAGTAAGGGTAGACGCTCGCGATATGAATGAATGGCCGTATGGTCGAGCTCCTGCTCGAGAGAAATGCCGATTTAGACCTACGAGACAAAGACGAGAATTCTGCGTTGATGGATGATTCGATTAATCAATCTCTCCGATGCCTTCTCATCATGAGGGGAGCTCATGTGAGCTTTCAAGATCGGAAAGGTCGAACCCGTCTTATGAAATGCGTTGAGAAGTTTGATCAAACCACTAGCGAGCTGATCATCGAACGAAGCAAGGACCTCAGCCTGCAGGATAAAAACGGAAAAAACTCTCTTGATTATACTTTCACACACCGGCGGGCTCAGCACAGTGGAGAATTTATGTATTGTGAGGCTATCAGAAGATTACTCATAGAGAAGGGGGTGAAGGCCAATAAATATCACCAGGCTATGGATCTTTCGTTCGGGTACCCTTCCCTAATTTTGCGGGAAAGTGATTCTGATGGATATGGATACTGAAGCCTGATTTCTTTTTGTTGTAAGAAAATACTGGAAAGAGATTGTTCAAATTGGATCGCAGCTTTCTAGGGAGTTGGGGCTAGACGGTTCTTTTGGGTTGAATGGAATTCAGGTGCTTTGAGCAACACTTGTTGCTAGCCACAAGATTCCGTGTCGTTGCGCTTAAGGTAAACAGAACTCGATCTGGACCAAGGCGAAAGTCTGTTGTTGTCTCAGATCTCATGCCGCTAATAATACATAGCAACGAGACCTTTCCTGCTGTGGAAAGCTGTATTGCCTTGCTTAGGGATGCCGCAGGACGAAGATCTATTAGAAAAAATAAATTGAATGAGGAAAATTATATAAACGAAAGTATATGTGCTTAGTAGGTTGGTGCTGGCAACGTCAAATGGCTGTGGTTGTTCGTGGACAGTAATCCACTTGAGATTCTACAAAAGGCCTTCTGAGAAGCGATAAACAAACCAGATTCTTGAGATAAGCGCTATACAGTCAAAGGAAAGTTCGAACATATGTAGAAACAAAATGTGAATGGCTTGTGACGATTCGTAGTTATCGTTGTTGTGCTTGTTGACGAGGCATCAGGCGAAACATAGTCTCTTATATACGTCATAGCTTGCTTACAGATAAGAGCACACATGTTTTTTGTTTAATGATCGAAACATTCCAGCTTTGTTGCGATACTCATCCTGAAACTGCGCCTAGTTTCGCAACGCCACTGATCACGAGCTAGTTGAGCGTCTAATTGTTGACATTGTTGACAAGGCCTTTCTTTGTGCGCGAAAACCAGAAGCGAAAACACCCTTAAAAAAGCAACAAAGACAAGAATATTTCTCGGAAATAACAAGGAGTATGGTCACAAAGTTCCGAGAAATATTCGAGAAGGAAGAACAAAGAAGAAAGGAAAGAAAGAAAAAGAAAGGCCAGCATCCAGGCCGGTCGGAAATCTCACTGCTACACCATCAGGTCACCGCGCAATTAATTGGCCCAGCGGAAAAAAAACACAGCCAACACGCAAATTTCCAAAAGCCAGCCTATCCATTCCAGCTATCGAGATGTTTCCCGGTTTTTGCTGGCTGAGAAATACGGAGCTGGTCAGTGCCGAATTATGCGACTCAAGCTCTGACTTGGAGTGACAGCCCAAGCCAAGGGTCTCGCTGTCAGTTTATAAATGAAAAACATTGGTTTCCGAGGATGAAACGTCATAAACAGGGCATTCCAGCTGTGGCTGTGGGGTCCCTTGGGCTCGTTTATTGGAACCCAACTGAAAGGGCTGGGATGACCCTGAGATTTTTAAGATTGCAAGTCAGGTACACGAGCCATTCCATTGGTAGCATCCCTGCCAATACACAACGTTGGGCGCTTTTGGGTATCTGTCCAGGGGCCTATGCACCCCGCGGCCGCGCGCCTTCAGCTTTTTTTTCTGACAGGTTTTCGGGCTTAGGGGACCGGCCCGCACAAAACGCAGGGCAGGGTGCAATATACATATATCTAGGGGACTCGCGCGGTCTGGCAGATGAGGGACAGAGAGACTCTCTACACTCACACGCAACCATAAGCAAGGCGGGCGAAGTTATTAGTCGCTTTCCAGCAAAGCAGTGCAGTCATGGCGCCAAGACTAAGCTTCGCCCAGCTCGAGCAGGCTGCTCTTCACATCATCCGTCTCATTGCAGACATTCCCGGCCTCGAGAACACACGTCTCGCAATCATTGGTGACCTGGCTGTCACCAAATACTTGCCGCGTCAGGACCGCGTAGCAGTAAGCATTTCTGTTTCTCTCTGTTTCGAAACATTCTCTAACCCATGGCGTAGAGCATCGACTTGGTCATCAGCAAGTCCTCCTCTCCCGGTCGCGTCAAGAAGGAGATCGTCGGCCACCCCATCACACCTCTGGTCGAGAAATCCGGAGTCGTCCTGTACCGACACACGACCGGCTGGGAGATTGAGGTGAAGCTCATCCCTGACTGGCTCAGCCCTTACCTGCCCGGCTCGGCCAAGCGCGTCCGGGATGTCACCGGCGAAGCCACGCTGCCCTTCTCGTCGCTCGAGGACCTCATCATCTTCAAGATGGACGGCTGCGGCCTTCACGAGAACGACATGAGTAAGCGACGCGACGCTTGCGATGCTGCTGCCCTGCTGGAGCTGGCCTCTGAGCATGGCGCGCTGAAGCTCGACGAGGATAAGACGGAGCGCGCTGAGGAGGCTCTCGCCGACATGGTTGAGTTTTCTGATGTGCATGACAAGGGTTGGTGGCAGCGATGCCTGGGCATGATCAACAACAAGCCCCGAACTCCCCAGGAGATTCTTTCCGACATTGCCGAGCGACCCCAGACAGCTTCATCGCGATCCTCCGTCTACTCATCCATCTCTCGCGCATCGTCCTACACCAGCACCGCCTCTCACTCCTCCGCCTCCTCCATCTCCTCGACTTCCACCGTCGACGACAAATCCCCCAAGTCGCCCATGGCCGAGAAGAACGGACGACCCCGCAAGATGAGCGTCACCAAGAAGCCCTCGCGACACAAACGCCACACCTCCATCGGCGCCTCCACATCCGTCAGCGCCCTCGACGCCCACATGCACCGTCTCGAGCTCGACCGCCCCGCCTCGCCAGGCATCTCCCTCACGAACCGCATTTAATTAGCAGAAATTTATATAGGAGTTGGAATTTGGGAAGCAACGCTACTTTGTACAACATAGGATACCCTCGATACCCAGACTTTTGTGGCTAGCGTGTATTGTAATGTGTACGAATGGCAAAACGGAGAGGATTTTTGGGAAAACGTTTGGATGGAAAAAAGTTTGGAGTTTTTGAGTGTGGGAAAATGGGGATTTCTTTTCTATGCATTATATTTGGCGGGATATGGGATTGTACTTAGACCTTCTTTACTCTTACTCTAGATTTTCTTTGTCTCTTAATTGCAAGCGATTTTTACTGCATACATTGTCTACTCAGCCTTTTCCCAGTGATGCGCGACCGTGTCAAGTGAAAAGCTGCCTCTTTGGGATGACTGCCATTTCAAGACGGTCGGCACGTGGTCGTTTTAACCTTATTGTAACCTCAATTAATTTATCACATGTTTTAATTTAAGTCAGACTGTTGACAGTATATTGTATGCCGTCCCGAGACCACGTAGCGTCCAAAGCAATCTACGTCTTTCTACCTGTAACGAGTGATGGTCACAGCGTGATCGCTGTTCCACACGTTGACACTTTTGCAAGTTACTTCTATAAATGCACAATCTCCTTTTTGAATACATCTTTGTCATAAAAATATCTTTAAATGCGAGCAAGCATATGATTTTTGATCAGAAGCTAGGAATTGGAATGAATGCGGTGTTGAATATTAAAGCATTCGGTCGCGATCGATGTAGGGTAGCGGAGGTCAGATAAGATAAGATATGATAAGATGTGATCGTCCTCTTCTATTGCGTCCAATGCAGCTACGGGCAGTGATATTCATTCCCCTTTGGTTAACCTTTGGCAAATTACAATTATGTCTAAGAATATCGCTACCTTCTCCATTGATGTTTTTGCGTACGCCTTGACGCGTTGGGTACTGACTCGTAACTATGGGATTTATTGGCACAGCGACGCTTCTGTGTCTCAGTCAGGGGAGACATGAGACATAAGCTAACGTTCCTGCACAAAGGGACATGTCAATCGGAGGTAACAATCAACTACAAAGGGTCTACGTCAGGAACTAGGATCTCATTTTAATTAAATTATCAGGCACCACTGTCAAAAAGCTTAAGGCTTGGGATCCCCGTCCGGAAGCACGGGAGAAGCAGGTGGACTAGCACTCAAGAAGCCATTCCACCGAAGCTAAACCGACCGTCCGTGCTGCCTTGTTAAGAGCGTGGAGTTTCGGCTCCGGGACGCGCAAAGTTTCATGCAACCCGCTCTGACGCCAGACTTAGCTTATATCCACCAAATAATCCCGAGTTTCCGACGACCAGTGCTTTTACGCTTCCCGCTTTTTGAGCTTCTATAAAATTAACTCGTAGGCCCATCCTAGTCTTCGGGATGTACGGACCTCAGCTATTCCCGCCAACATGGAAAAGGACGAGAGCGGCAACGTCATAGTCTCCGAGCTGGGTAAACCCACTCGTTATATCACGGACCACAACGCTGATGGCAAGGCTGTCTTCAATAACGCTTTAGACGAAAAGGTTCCGTCGACAGTTCTCCCTGGAGTTATACTCTACGATTCATTTATTTCGCCAACGCACCCTATTCAGATGGACAATGGCTCCGACTTGAAAACAGCTAAAGACCCACCCAAATCCTCAAGCTTGGTCCCTGAAGGAAATACTGTCGCAAGATTCATCGACTTTCTTCCGGGCAAGCCAGAGATTTGGCACCGTACTGTATCACTCGACTATGCAGTCTTGATTTCGGGCGAATTAGAGCTGCTCCTCGACTCTGGAGAGTCCAAACTGCTAAACCCTGGAGACCTTATCATCCAGCGCGGAACTGAGCATGCCTGGAGAAATCCGAATTCCACACAAACTGCCCGTTGTTTCTTTGTGCAAGCGTCATCTGAGCCGTTGGTTATTAATGGACACAAGCTGGACGAGCACACGGACTGGCCGAAGGGAGGCGACGAATGATATTTGGCAGAGATGGAATGAGAATAACGGAGTAAAACATGAAAAGGTTCTAGATCCGCTTGTGTGGAGTTCTAGACTACGAAAACGATCAACGAGAGACAAGAATGAATGGCGATGGGTAGTTTTGAGACACATACTGGATCTATCCGATCTCGACCGGGGTCTTGGGCTGAGGGCTATTTTTATAGGATGTTTACCTTAGCCAATACCTTGAAGCAAAAAATATAGTTTTATATTAAAAACGATATGGTCTTATAGTAAAAGTAAGAAACTATGTAAACAAACTTTGTTCCCTCCCGTCGTGCTTATGATCAGGCGCATGGCTCAAGATATTGTTTTGCGATGCGGCGCTTGACGTATTTCCCTCCAAGGCTGAGATTGGGAGCTACCCTGACCTCGAGCCCCACGACCCTCTGTCTCGGAACTCCAAGTGGCGGAAGGTTGTAATGGTCTTTGAGGTGTGCCTTGATTTGACGCTCCCATAGCACCCTCCACAACGCCACCATCTCTTCTGGCCATGGATCCAGGCGGTACAGTTGGTTTGACAGGTGAAAGCGTGTTCACCCAATGATATCTCTCCATCGCGTCGCGAGCGAGTTCAGCATGGTCGTTCGCCTCGCGCATTAGAGGAGCTTGACTGGCCTGTAAGCGTTCTGATGATGTGGTGTCTGCGGCTTGTGACGCAATTGAAGCATTGTGCTGGCTCGACGGTAATGAAGTACTTGTAGTCCTGGGCTGACTGCCATTTGCGGGATGGCTAGTCGTCGGTCGTTGTGACAGCTGGTCTGCATGGGAATTACGATCAGTTGTGATGCCAATAGACCCAGAATGACAGCCTTCAGCCGGAACAAAGCGAAAGTGCACCCGTGTCTCATCAATTGTCTTTGTGTAAGCCTCGAGCTGTGCGTTGGCGGGCCCTTTGTTCAGTGGTGCTGAAACTCTGGGCACGGATGCAGTTTCATCCGTTTGAACGGTTGTTGACAGGTGATACCCAGATGTGATGTCACTCTGTTGAAGAGTGTTAGTGTTTGGGTGGCCGGTATTTGGTTGGCGAGGGGTATTCAACCCCTCAAGGTACTCAGCGGAACCCATCAAGTCTGAGTGAGATGGTGGCGCAATACTGCCGTCTGTTCTTGTTAGGAAGTCATCATCCGCCGTATTACTCTTCTCGTCCTGCTGATTCCAGCCTGGAGGCTGGTTGGGCTGGTCGGTGCGGCTATTGTATTGGTCGCCTTCCATAGCTCCTTGCGGCCGGTCTGGGTTATCGTGCTCGGTGACTGGATGATCATGCCTCTCACTAGTACTGGGCTGTGGTGACTCTGCCTTCTCGGGGTATTGGTAGCTCTGAGTGATTGGTCTTTCATCAGGTTCACTATCATCGTCTGGAATCACAATCAATTGACTGGAACCCACCCCCGAGCGTTTTGCTTCGTTGGAATCTGGATGAGTATTTGGCTGGCGACCACTCGGGGCTACTGCGTCCCCAGGCGGCGTGTGAAGATTATTAGTACTGTCTTGGTCTGCGCAATAACTTCTTAGCATAAATAGTAGAGTTCCGTCAACTCGAACTTACCTGAAGCTGAGTTATGTGCTGCTTCGACATTGTTTTGCGTGTTCGTCCTTTGTGACATGATGAAATCTTGGACTAAGCTCCTGTGAGGAAGTCCCTTATCGTGAGGGTCAAACTGTCGGAGGTCGCTTACAGCGACCCAACCGACAGAACACCTCTCTGGAAACTCTGACGCGTCGAAATAAATAACAGGATATTTCCGTTTTGCGAACGACGGGGCCCCGGGTCTGTAGGCTGGAGCCCACTCTACAGCCTCCTCTCCGGCCTCTGGGTCATAGATGTAACAGGTAGGGACATTCTTCAAAAGAGCCGTATTCTTGAGAGATATGCTCCAGCCAAACTGGTAGAAGGTGCCCCATGGAAGGATCACGACAGCGTAGAAAGTCTTAGTTTCTTTCCAGTAAGTGGTATAAATTTCGCCGGGCTGAGGATCAATCCCAGGAATGGCCTCACTACTCCTCGTATGGGGACCGTTGTGCGTGGTGACGTGGGTGTTGCTCGACTGGCCTAGCGTAGGATTCGAGGCCATACTGCTCTGAGGCTGACCAGTCTGGTCGTAAGAGGACCTTCGAGCAACCCTGTTGTTCATCTCTGCCCGTTCTTCGTTGCAGTTTAGTACGCGAGTTCCAAGCATGCCGATTGTCTCGGGGTGACTCAAGCGTAGGCCACCGTGTGCGTCGCTTCTCAGATGTTTGTTGGCACCCTGTATAGGACTCTTCATAAAGTGCTTCCCATGCTCCTTGCACTCTAGAATATACCACCGCTCATTAAAAGGGGCAATGACGTATCTGACCTCTGCGTTGCCATTCTGGAAGACTTGGTCGAAATCGATGGACCTGTCCTCCGTAAGCGGGTCGGGTAGGTTGTCAGATCGTACGCGCTTCTCAGGATGAGTTGAATCTATCGGAGGAGAGCTTGCTCGTCTCTTCTGTTGTGCTGCTGAGACGGCCTGCTCAGATTCATCATGTTGAGTCTCGTTCGGGCTGGTGCCTTGTTCTACTGTGTCTCCGGTATTGGGAGGGTTGGGAGTGGGTTCGTTCGTGGGATCTCGTATTGCTGGCTGGTCGGTGATCGGCGATTGACGAATTAAATCTGGTCTGCTAGTAGGATTCGGAGGTGTCGTCTGGCTGGTAGGATGAGGGTCAATTCGGTCTGGATAAGTATCTAGCTGTGTTGAAGTTGAAGGGAGCACAACAGCACGCCCACGCCACTTTTTCATCAAATCATCAGAAAGGCAGGGACCAAATAAGTCGAGAAGGTCGAAGAGGAGGGATTCCTGTTGGCGCCAGAGCCTACCCTGGTACTCGCGCTCCTCATTTTGCTTTTCTGCCTCATGCTGTGCTTCGAGCTCTTTGATTTGCTTTCCATAATGGAGAAGTGCATCGAGTCGGGTCGAAAAGGTATCTTGGTCGCTAGGTGCTTCTGAATCTGACTCTAGTGGATGCAGTGCATTGTTGAACAAGGCTCTAGCGCCATGATATCTCTCTTGGAATGCTTCTTCCAGAGACTTGATTGGATGAATCTGGGTCGTCCATTGTTCGAGAAAGCTCTGTAGGGGAGCTACCCTCTCTGAAGGTAAAACAGGACGGTCGTCCATCTTCGTGGCGTTGCGAAACTCCGGAAGATTAATTCCGTTGGCTCTGTAGGGCTCGGCTGGTATGTAGGCGGGGTACTAGGCTGTCATCTCCCATTCACCAAAGAATGGATGGACAGTTTGTCTGCGGCTGTTTCGAAGCGCCTCTACTACAGCGATGGGCAAGTCCCAAGTAGCAAATGCATTCCTGGAGTTCAGGAGGGTTAAGAATGAAATGAAAGAGAAATTGCCCGCGTCGAGCTTTGACGCTGTTGTTTTTTTCATGTTGCCAGCCTGATTTTTCTCCTCACCCAATCAAGAGGTTGGTAGGCCAGGGTGAGTCGTGTTGGTTGTACAACAAAGAAAATAGCCAATGATGAGTGTTTTAGCATCCTTGTCACAACATATATGTGACAGTGGCTTGCAGTCAATTCTTTTTAGACTTGTTGACTCTTTACTCACCTGCGTTTACTTGGGTTGAACGATCAGAGCGCCCATGTCGCAGCCTCCAACAAAACTAAGATAAAAATAATAAATTAAATAGCTACACATCTAAATTTACTCTCTGTATCCATAGACTTTACAGAGTAGGTCTTGAGGATAATTAATTAAATAGACATATACATATATATAGCAATTAGAAGTGCCGAAAGAGATACCTGACCTGTCAGATCTCAGTTAGGTTCGCAAGCTCAGAACCTGCACAGCTACGGTGATCTAGACCATAGGTGTGTTCCGTTAATAGTACCTGGAGTTTTCCTCCTAAACAAACGAATAATATTTTGCATTTATGGTTAGTTGTTAGATAACTTCTTTACCTCAAAAAGGAAACGAATAATAAATCTCTACTTTGCAGTTTTCTACAAGATGATGGAGCTGGTTATATTATCAACGGAAATTCAAGTGTAACGACGTCCTGACAAAGCCAGAGTGGCATCATTAAGGTGAGGGTGATATATTTGAGACTTGGTAAGAGCATCTCATCTATTACGTAAAGCAGTTTCCCCCCATCGCATGCTTCACTTGGAGTAAGTCATCATTGAGAACCCCAATGTCTAGTACAAAAATAAAATACAATGTGGAAATGAGCGCTGCACCGTTATGAACCAGAGAAATGTTGTTCGCAATTTGCCTTGAAGAACTGATCTATACAAACATGCAAACCAGTCTAGCTCATCATAGCTCCTTACTTGGAGTGAATCTCTTGTAGGACCACATTGTCGAAACGGCTGACGCTGACGTTGCTAAAATTGAGCTCACTGGGGTAACGCCAAGCAAAGATGATGGTTACAAACCACATCAACAAAGTGTCAAATACGTATAGCGTCCACTCATGAGAAAGCGAATACCCAGTGTATCCCTGAGCGTACTCAATGATCCTGAAGATAGAGCGAACCATGATGAGGAAGCTGACAGCATAGAGCATATAGAGAGTCGACACCCATGGAATCACGGTACTGAATGACTCAGTCGTGGGGTTGCGGTGCATACGACGATGAAAGACCACAGAAACAACGCAGAATAGGCCAAAAATGACGATCTGGATAACGAGGCCGATAATCACAATTCTCTCAGCCCACTTAGCCATATTCTGGTTCTGGATTGCCGACATGCCTGCTCCACCACCTTGAATCATGAAGGATAGTACGTCGCCAAGTACGAAAGTTCTTGTCAACTTGGTAGGCTTAAGAAGAGAGTATTTATCTGCGTTGAGGCTTCTGATAATTCGACCGAGGATCATATAAATCGACGCAGCGAAGAGGGCCGGGGCGACAAGGATAAACATGTTTTGGCAGGCATAGGGCATAATCTTGTTGGTCCTGTTGTGGGCACCGGCGCGGATACCATAGCCTAGCATCTCAACTGTGATGCTGATTAGCACTGGTTGATTGGAGAGGGTAGATGAGAAGCAACTTACAAAAGCACCCAACAGCAAAAACAATACAGAAATAAGTGCGCGTCCTCCAGATTTTCCAAGATACATAGAGAAACGAACCCAAGAAGAGAAGTAGGAATATAGCAGCAGCAGCTACGCTCGGGGAGTAACGCCACAGGTAGGCGCCGCCTTTAGTAGGTTCAACACCAGGGACGGGTTCGAAAAGACCTTCGGTAGACATTGTGCTTCGTAGCAGGTATTCAAGCAAAGATCCTTCCAACTGGTTCTGAAGCGTGCTTTATTCGTAGATGTCTCAGCAGCTTAGAGTGGAATTGGAAAGACAGAAATGAAGAGTTGCCGTGCTTTAGGTTTGGAGAGTCGATGGCTGAATTGGCGAGGATGAGGCAAGATGAACAAAATGACAAAGGCTATGGGAGAAGCTTTATAAAACATCAATGATTTCTATGTTGCAGGTATAAAACGTCAAGACCCTGTGAAAAAAACGGATAACCCCTGGATGACTTCCTCGTACTTGAAAGTTTCGAAACGTCTAATTCATGCTCAGAAATGACCTACATCCTAAGAGCAAAAGTATCCAATCACATACTGCTCTGTACGAGGAACCCTTTCCCCACGTCAGATCCACCAAAGCAAACCAATCAGATACAGCTCTATCCGGACCCGATACGGGGACAGAGACTAAAATCAGATCCACCGATCGCTGATTTGGCCCCAATATCTATCACATGACTCAGGATCAAGATTCTCGACCGGATACGAGTATCCCTCTGCATCCACGGAATCAGATTCCCCTCCTAGAAAAGTCGTTTTCCAAAGTTCCCTATGGCTCGTCTGAACAAATCATCTGCAACCAGCAGTGATGCGCCTCTCAAACCCCGCCGGGCGCACCGCAAGTCTCGCAATGGCTGTGGCGTCTGCAAGAAAAGACATATGAAATGCGATGAGACTCGACCGATTTGCATGAACTGCAAGATTTCTGATCATGGGTCCCAATGTATCTACATTAACATTGGTTCACGATCGCCTCCCGACACTTTATCAACCCCAAGCACGCCTGTACCTATCAATTCTCCCTCCCCTCTTCCCATACCTACCTCAACTTCGTTTGCCGCCAATGGATCAGCCGGTTTGTCGTCGGCACCCTTCAGCGACACCCTTGGTAGAGGTGACTTGTTCGATCTAAGCCATTTCGCTCTTTATCATCATCTCCTAACGAATCGCTTTATCATCACGTTGACCGATCCCGCCGACGAGGACATCATCTTCCACACATTGGAATACGCACTCGAAGCCCCGTACTTGATGAACCAACTTCTCGCCGTCGCTGCTCTGCATTTGAGTAAACCCCCATCAGCCCAACAACCATACTATCAGCTTGCTACGAGCCTCCAGACAAGGGCACTAACACTATTCAACGAAGTTCGACAGGAGGTTACGGAAAAAACGTGTATGCCAATGTTTCTCTTCTCATCTCTTGTCGGGGTTCATGTTCTATGTGATACCCTCCAGGGCCCAAGGGAAAACCTGAGCGCCGTCCTCGACCGGTTCATCACCTATCTATCTATCCATCGTGGTGTCCGCGCCGTGACGAAACAGTCATGGAAGACAATCAAGAGATCGAGGCTCGGACCTCTCCTTCAACGAATCGAAGACGCACTTCCCACAAGTGAAACCGCCACAAACCCGACAGATATTCTTAACAGAATGATCGAATCCAACGCATCCCCGTCATCCGCTCGAGATTACCGCGAGGCCATATGCACACTGCAGCGGTCATTTTCTCTCCACGCAGCACTGAAAGAGTCGAGCGGACGGCAACTCGATGCTGCAATAACATTCTGCCTTGATGTTAATGATGGATATATACATTCTCTAAATAAGCGACAGCCAGAAGCACTAGTAATTCTTGCATACTTCGCAGTGCTGTTACATTGGAGCCGAACAGACTGGACCATTGGTGACGGAGGACAGTATCTAATACAGTCCATTACACATCATCTAGGGCGTCATTGGGCAGAATGGCTACTTTTTCCCAATTCGGTTTTAGAAGATGTGTCTCCAGGCTAGGATTACTTACAATACCGAGGATAATCGTAATGAGGTGTTTGGTTTATCCGTAATTCGCAATCCGTGGACCTATATTTGGCGCGTTTAGTTAGCACTGCATAGTGGCATTGCAATTAGAACTCTTGCTGGTTCTAGAGTTTTCTCAACATGTCTGAATTTGCCCAAGATGCTAGATATATGAGACTTTCATGAGTGGCTACTTTCTCACTCTGGTGATATCGCCATACCTTATGTTGTACCAGTCTAACACTCTCAACCCTGTAGGCTATATCCGATGGACGGGTAGAATGCTTAAGATTTAGTGGCAAGTCCGACATGCTGTAACTAAAATTAGCCAAACGCTAATCCCGATAGCCAAGTTAAGTAACCTATCAACTGTCTCAGTAAAATTATACGGTCACATACGGATACGAGTATTGTAGGCCCCTCCTATTCTTTAGAGTGGGGTTTATTGCAAGGACCAGACAACTTCATACCACTGCCTCCCAAGAAGTTTCGCCACCTTATGGCTGGTCTGAACGAGTATCTAATGATTTCACGCCTCCGCGTATAGAAGTGTAGGCACTTATGCAAATTAAATTTGAGAGGTGGGTCTATACATCCTTATATTTCTTGAGAGCCATGAAATCAATTTATAAGAGAGCTCTTGATCGCGAGAGAGTTGAAAGCATCCAAACTCCCTAAATTTGTCCTCAGGAACCCGTTTACTAAGCACGGAATCATGTCCCTCTCTTGTTCTGCTCAAGCTATCGCCGAACCAATACTGTTTGGGGGCAAAGTTATCGACTTTACTGTCAACTTGGTCGAAAACTATAGTTCTGAGGCCAAGTCGATACTGTACTATGGCCACCCGACAACCATTGTTGAGAACGTCAATTTCTGCAATATTACCGTAACCTACACCCACCCAGGACAAAACGACACGATTCACGTTGAGACTTGGCTTCCTATCGACAATTACAACGGTCGCCTCCAGTCCGTTGGCGGGGGAGGCTGGGTCGCTGGACGATATCCTCCGAGTTATACTGCCATGAGCGGAGCAATCGGAGAGGGTTATGCTACTTCGACCACGGATGCAGGACTGGCAACGCAACAAGATTTTGGCCCTGATAGTTGGGCTCTTACTAGCGAGGGAAACCCCAATCTTTATCTCCTTGATAATTTTGCCGCTGTCTCTCTGAACGACCAGGTATGTTGCGTTGTCCGACCGAATCTTGACGTGCTCTACTAAGCACAGCAGGCCACCATCGCTAAAAGCTTGATTGAAAGCTTTTACGGAGAAGAGCCAAAATACTCTTACTGGAGTGGCTGCTCTCAAGGTGGCAGGCAGGGAATGATACTCGCGCAACGCTATCCGGAAGCCTATGATGGTATCCATGCGTGTGCCCCAGCAATCAACTGGAACCAGTTCTTCATGGGAACCTTTTGGCCCCAGCTGATGATGCAGGAACTGAACTATTATCCCTATCCCTGCGAGATGAATGCTGTGTTGGCCGAGGCCATCGAAGCCTGTGATGGACTCGATGGCATTGTGGACGGAATAATCTCCAATGAAGACGCCTGTCAATTTGATCCTATGGACGTTGTCGGTAGGACGTTCCACTGCTCTGATACTGCAAAGAACATGTCTATTTCCTCTGAGGCAGCCAGGATAGCCAAAGCGACCTGGTCAGGTCCCACTACATCCGAGGGCAAGTTTATTTGGTATGGCACCAATACCGGGGCTCAACTAGGCGGGACCTCGCTTGCTCTGACAAACGATATTGGGCCAGCGATGACTCTCTGCTCGAACAATACTTGCCACGGTGCTCCCCTGGGCCTTGGAGAGGTCTGGATCAAGTATTGGTTGGAAGCCAACTCGAATTGGTCATACGAGAACATGACACGAAACTCGTTCGATGAGTATTCCCATCAAGCTGTTCAGCGATATGAATCAGTAATGGGAAGCAACGATCCTGACCTCACAACCTTTTACAAGCGAGGCGGTAAGATTCTAGGTTATCACGGAACAGTAAGTCTTTTTCTTTCCACTCGCATCTCCAACTAACAAGGTGCAGCACGATCAGATCATCCCGGTCAAGGGCTCGAGACACTACTACAACAAGGTCAAAGAGGTCATCCCCCAAGTCGAGACTTTTTACCGTCTTTTTGAAGTTCCTGGACTTCTACACTGCTCTGGTGGTAAAGGAGGACAACCCACGAACACATTCGACGCCCTTCGAGCCTGGGTCGAGAACGGGACCGTGCCAGACGAACTGCCTCATTCGTTCAATGATGACAATGGTGATGAGCAGAATCGCCTGCTTTGTCCTTACCCTAAGAAAGCATTGTTGAAGGGACACGGTATCAAGAGAGCTTCATATAAGTCCAAGGACTTTGCGTGTGTCTAAAAGGCTGGAACTTGCGATAATAGAGTTTCACGAGCAGGGATATCGCGATCGCATCTAGGCTGGTCGGACGGTTGTTAAGGTTCGAGGCGTCTCTTAGGGCTATACCCAATGAGATCCTCAGTGGTACTTAGTATTCTCAGACCGAAGGGTAGATGAACTATACGAGTGGTTCCTATTCTGGTCTAATTTTTGCCAATTCAATTTTAGAAAATACGTCTTTATAACAGGATGACTCACGATATGGAAGACAGCTAAACGAAGTGTTCGGCTTCCTCAACTTCCACCCGTATTTCATGATTGATGAACCTGTGTTTGGTGAGACTTCACGTGACCAAGCCTACGTGACACGCTACCTGGTAACCAAGTCTTTGTCAAAAACAAACTCGTGCTTTACCACAAGCAAGACCACTTGCTACCAGCATGATATACCCGAAATTTCTTCCGAAAGGGCTTTATAACTCATGCAGAGCCAACTCACCCTTCATTGGCCGTTTATTTAGCTCCAGCGTAGCACGCTGCTGCAAGTCCCAAATGCCAGTGCAGATATACAAATGCGACATTGATGCAGAGCCGCTGCACCGATATCAACCAGGCGGATACCACTCTCTAACATTGGGCGAAGCACTCAAAGATGGTCGCTACAAGATACTTCACAAGTTAGGCTGGGGTGGCTACTATACTACTTGGGCGGCAAGAGACGAAAAGTATATCCTTGTGCAGTAAGTATTGCTACCTCTAACCATTCTGCAGAAACGATCAATATGTCGCTATTAAGATTGCGGTCTCCGACAAGGACCACAGCCGTGAGATTGAAGTCTTGCAGGCAATTTCCACCCTCCCAAAACACCACCCAGGATGGTCTCATGTCAATCAGATGTTAGATCATTTCACCTTGACAGGTCCGAATGGGGCTCACAATTGTCTTGTGCTGGAGCTCGTGGGTCCGAGCGTAGCAGGCGTTGTCGACTCATACTATAAGGACAATAGACTTCCAGCCAAGCTTGCAAAATTGTTTGCTAAGCAGGCCCTGCAAGGTCTTGACTTACTCGTAAGCCACGACATTGGCCAATGGGGGTGAGCAGTCCACCTTTAAAGTTGTTTCTCTTGAGCTGCTCTGACTTGACCCTTAGATCTCCACACCCGAAATCTGGCCATTGCAATACCTGGTTTGAACCACTTGAGCGAAGTCGACTTTCTCGACAGGCTTGGGAAGCGTGAAACAGCTCCTGTGAGCAGAGCGGACGAGATGTCTTTGGCGGGTAATGTTCCACCTTACGTTGTCCGTCCGGCCTCATTCCGATTGAAGGACGTTTTAATATTGTCCCCATCGGTCAAAATTATCGATTTTGGAGAGGGTTTCTTTAACAAAAGAACTCCGAGCACACTGCATACCCCATTGCCTGTACGTGCACCGGAAGTCGTCTTCGGGGACGTACTAGATCGTCGAGTGGATCTATGGAGCGCTGGCTGCCTGGTAAAGCAACTATATACACCTCTAAAATAACAGCATGAGCTAACTCTTTTGCTAAGGTCTTTGAGCTCATCACTGGTCAACCTCCTTTTGATGTCAGCATGCTGACTCCTCAAATTCTTGTTCAACAAATGACTGACTTCGCCACTGATGACCTACCACTACGTTGGCGGGCCAAATGGGAAGAAATGCAAAAAGGCTTGCTCGAGGAAGATGATAGTATTGATCTTCAGGAATGGATGAAAGAAGTCTATTTTGACTCTCATAAGCAAAACGAGTTCACAAGTGGGGATATCGCGATTATCGCCAGGCTGGTTAGACGGATGTTGATGTTTGAGCCGTCTCTCAGGGCTACGCCAAGTGAGATCCTTGACGATGCTTGGTGATCTGAGATCGAAACTTAAGAGGATCTTAGGAGCCCCGACTCTTGCCTTAATCTGATCGTTTTCCGGGTTGTCTACATATCGCAGAATACAATACTACATCCCCCTAAGAAAACAAGACATTTCTCCCTTATTTCACAACTACAAACGAACCCTTGGTATAGCGATCCACGTTCCGTGACACTCCGCATACCGAATGCCTTCCTCTCCCTCAATAGTAGTATGGATAACAAGCTTTCGCCCCGAGAGTTTAGATACTGTTGCTTTGACAAGCACAACCTTTGGTGTTGGAAGTGGCTTTCGGAGCTTCATATCAATCCCCGCCGTGACAAAGTTGACCTTTTCAAGGTCCATAACGTGAGTTGGTAGTTCGCCCTTTGCCCTTTCCTGAGCTTGTAGCAAGTAACTATGATAAATGAGACTGCCCATAGCCTCATCCATCAAGACTGCGAAGAAGCCTCCATGTACTGTGCCTTGGAAACCGTTGACACCCGGCTGAAGATCGAAGAGTAGCGAAGCCGAATCGAGTAGTAGTCGGGGCGTTGAGCTCTGGGTGTCATCTTGCGACACAGATTCAGACGGTCGATGGTAGAAGCCAATGCAAGCTGGAATTGCATCTTGTCTGCTCAGGATGTGTCGAAAGAGCTGATCTCGCGAGATGGAGATACCTGCTGGATCTGGCGGGGAATAAGACGGAGGAGTGAATGTCTGGATGTCTGAAGACCCAAGCAACGCAGCGCACCAGGGATTTGCCTGGAAATAAAACTTTGCGTCCTTGGGGATGGTCTGTAAATTTGGCCCGGCCACTATAATTGTCAACACGAAATAATATAGTTGCCATATCTTTCAGACTTACTTGTTACTCGAAGATGGGATGTGCCGGAATGTCAAGAAGCTGTACGCACACATGGTGGCTCAATTATAGACAAGCCTCAATGCTTAAACAAGATAAGAATTCCCAACATGTGGAGTGCGTCTCGGTTACTGACAGCTAGCCTCGGCATTAGCTACTAGTATATGCACATATTGTTTTGACACGCACTAATCAGGTAATTTGTCCGTCGGCCCTTTGCGAGGTCGCATGGATCAGTGACGCATGTGAATTTTGGCGACCTCGGTATTATGTGGACATCAAACTACGTTTCAGCTTGTTTGAAAGCGATAGTAAGCGATGGGTCTAACACTCAACAAAATACTCAACAAGTGTTGAAGAATTTTACCCCAACCTTCGTGGAAATCGTGAATCTAGGTGATTATGTTAGACAAATACCTAGAAGTGCGCTGCACCTAGTGATATAAAGGGCTGGCTTCCAAAAGTCTTGAGTTTGTAATTGTAAAGTCGAGTTTTACTCTTATAGTTCCCTTCGTTATCTACATTAACATGGCGCATAGTCTGCCCAACGTGCTAAACGGCATGGGGTCGTTCCTGAGCTGGAAAACTCTGGCAGTGGTGTTTGCTTTGGCGAATATCAAGAGCCTGCATCTAATGTGGTTTGTAAGTCGGCTTACTCTTTGCATACCTACAGCCATCGTCACATCTTCAATTACTAACATGCTCATCAGGCACGTTTCCTTCGTGCTTTTGTCCGTAGACTCACCGACTCTGCCCCGGACAAACACCTCTCCCCACGATGTCTATTCCTCCCTGCCATAAGCGCAACAAGATCCCCTGCCCTCGAATGCGATTACAACCTTCACAAGTCGAACTCGACATACTTTACCGACATGGACATGTCCCGCGGCAACTTTAGCCTGATCCTCTTCAGCAAAGCCTTCAACCCGTTTCCTGGACCAACACACTTTACAATGATCCTGGGCGGAACAACGTGTACCTGGCGGAAAGAAATCAAGCCATATGCGCGATACGAACTTTGGACAAGAATTCTCTCCTGGGATGAGAAGTGGCTATACGTGGTTACGCATTTCGTCAAGCCAGGTGTTTTTCGCCCTGACGAATACGTTATGCAGCCTAAGAAGAAGGCGACGGTCGGGAAAAAGAGTAAGGAAGATATTGAACCACTAAAAACTGTATATGCGTCGTCAGTGGCTCGCTATGTATTCAAGAACAACCGGCGCACCATACCACCGGAGGAGGCACTCCGAGATTGCGGCTTGCTGCCGGATGATGATGCTGGCATGGCAGAGGTCGAGGAAATAAGGGCCAAAGACCTCAGTGTTGGACGTCTTGAGGCTGGTTGGGACGCAGTTCACGGCTGTTTTCAGCACGAGGGTGCTGCCTTAGGATGGTATCACAGTGTGTATTAAATATGGTCGGTGGCTGTTTTATAGGGCTGTGAATCTTCAATTCTTCAAAATCCATGTGACTCATAAGCTACCTACGTCGAAAGGTGATTATCCAAGACTCCAAATTAATAAGATCTCGATCCTCTCAAGTATTGACATCACTACGTCGGGTATTTCCTCAGAGCGACACCATCATGGCAGCAAAAACCATGGCCAACATGCTCCATCTGACAGTCAAACCATGTGCACCACTGTCAAGCTTTTCGGAGCTTTCGCCGCTTTCACTTCCTCCCTTCTCTTCCTCCTCGTTCTTGTCGTCCTTGTCCTTGTCCTTCTTCTCCCTGTCCTCAAGAGAACCAAGTCCGCCAGTAGATCCATTGATGCAGGCCCCGTTGCCCCAGATAGCCTGCTGGGCCGACTTCCAGATGGTTTCTGGATGCAAAACGTTTTCAAGAGTGAAGTAAAGACGACAGTCGGCGGCCTGATACTGGAATTGAAGTGGGAGATCATCATCTCCCTCCTGATAGGCATTTCGGAAATTGACATTTCCAGTTGCGATCCTGATGGGGAAATCTGCCATCGCAATAGGGACGGCCTTTACCAATCGAGCGATGTCGCTCTTTGAGATAAAATCAAGCTTCTCAGACACTTCCTTGTAGAAGTCTGATGCCCTTTCCACCAAGTTCCTGATAACTTCGAACTTCATTGCCTGCCCGCCACGAACACCGCCCATAATCTGCATAGGCTTTCCGTTAGGACGGCCACCAAAGGACACAGTTCGGACACCGCCGACGTTTGTCATCAGATTGACGAACGTGGTGCAAGTTGAAGAGCAAGCGCCGTTACCGATGATGAGGATATTCTCCGCCTTAAACGGCTGCTTCTTGTTCAAGGGTCGACCGGCATAACCACGAATGGGCTGTGCGTCGTTGGCACCTGACCAAGAAGTATAGTTGCCGTTGGCGTGCAGTGAAGTAAGCGGCGTTCCCAGCTCGGTCTTGTTGCCGAAGAAGTCTTGGTACGACTCAAAGTCATCCTGCTGGTCTGGGGTCACCTGCAATGAAAAAGCCAGTTGGCTAATGTTGAGGGCTTCGGTCTCGTTCGCAACCGACAAGATCTTGTTGATAGTTTCTGTCGCCTCGTGGCGACGGAATCTAGTGGCAGAATAGGGGAATTCATCGGGGAAGAAGAGCTTGAAAAGGTCGAAAGCTCTACTGAGGGTTCCGCCACCGTTATTGCTGATATCGATAATGATCTTATCGCGGCCATCTTTCAAAGCCGTCTCAACGATCTCCGTCGCATAGTTTGAGAATATGAGCGAGGCATTGTCGGGCATATCGTCTTTGGTTTCGAAGGAAGGAATCAACATGACGACAGTATCGTCACCCAGAGGATAACTGTTGATCTGGTATTGAGGGCCCCAAATTGTGGCATCAGGGTACCCCTCGGGTCCTGACGTCGACCGTGACTCCAAGGATGATCCCGAGGTGTCTGATTCGCTGGACGAATTGATGTCGGTAGAGTCGGAAACGGGTTGCGGGCGACAGTATAATTCATAGACTTCTTTGCCATCAGTAGCATTGAAGTCGGTTACCAGGACTCTAGCCATATTCTGAACCTGAGTAGTAGAACCGTTGCGATGCTCGATAGTGGTAATGTTCTTGCCGGAGTAGACGGTACCCAGAAGAAAACCACCGTCAGGCGGTTGCCCCTTTGCAAGACGCGACGGGGAATAGAACACACTGTTGTATCGTGCATCGGGATCCTGATAAGACTGTGTGCTTGACAGCTTCTCCAAGTACGACTCAGCGTCTTGACCATCGATAGAAGCAATGGGTGAAACTTTGATACTTTTGTTGTTGTTGAGGTACTTGGAGTCTGAAACCGTATATAGTTCAGGTGTCTTGAGACCGTCCTCAGAAACAGACACGAGAGACTGGCTGCCGTGGGTAAAGGCAAATTTATTGAAAGAACACAAGGTGGCAGATAGGTGGCCATCGTTGGCGCTGCCAAACAGAGCACTGATCGCCTGATCAAACTCCCACTGGCTGGAATACTTGGTCTCACGGATCTTCTCCAGACCACCCATGATATCAACAGCCGGCGACTTGTAGGTGTCTGGAGGGTTCTTGAGGGACTCAAGGGTCGAGTGCCATTGGACGTATTTGGTAAGTTCGTCGATGAACTTGGTGGCATCGCTCGGGTAGAAAGGCATCGATTGGAGACAATCCTCAGCTATTTGGGCAGAAACATAGAGAGGAGATAATGTGTTGTTCAACTTTGCATGCTGCTTGATCGCCTCGGTGATCTCGGCGCATGGCCCAGTGAAGGAGGAAGCTCCCACGAGCGGTAAGCCCAGCGCTAAGAGGGAGAGAAGAAGCATGATGAGGAGGTGATCACCACGATGAAGATGAAGATCCAACTAGAAGGCCTGGAGAGGAAGAGAAGATAACAAACATCAGGCTGGTGAGATCTCCCGAATTTATCTCTTTCTGATGCCGCTGTCAGGCCATGAACAAGCACAATTATCTGCGCCTTGGAGGATCGTTATCCATATTTCTCCATAGTGTTCTCACGCCAAGTTCCACATAACAACCACCAAAGTTCTTTGACCGACATCCCAGACCCTGGTCGGTATCGTGGCTCATGTCAGCGCCAAGATCTGCCAACCAAGAGAGAATTATGCGAAGCGGCATCAAGTTCCGTTCGAGGACTTAAAATAGTACGCAGTCAATCCTGCAGACACAGATTCTCAGCCCTATGGCGCTGTGACGAGCAGCTATAATCACCGAATTGAGCATCAGATTGAGGTTTTGAAAGTCTTGTTTCTTCCAAGGTTGTGGGCAACTGTCTCCAGCTTTTAGACAGCTAGCTCCAAAACAGGGTTCCTAAGCTCGGACCTAGCACGGCCTGAGACGATATGGGATGCGCTGGGATTGGCTGACAGGCGCGAATGGCCAGATGAATGCTGGGTTTCCATGTTTCTATTGAGGCTGAGTCGGTGGTCGAGGCTAAGCTTAATGGTTTTGGGATACATGGTGCGTTTCCAGTTGCGGATCCGAGCGCGGCCGAAGAATTACCAGGGACTTCAAGCACAAGCGAAGCTGACCGATCGAACGACATTTCCGTTGCAAGGCGTTTTGTAATAGCATTGCAAGTGAGATCATCAAGCGTGTCGTAGCATGTTGTCAGCATCGCTAAGAAAGTCTCCACATGACAATGAAAAAGGCTCTCCAAGGGCTTCCTCGAGATCATAGCCTTGAACTCCTAGCTCCAGCCGATCCTTCGATCTGCAGTCGAAAAGTGGAGGTCGGGAATAAACGGAATTCTTTTCCTTTGTTTGACGCGCCTTAATTCCCGGCAAAGTTTCGAGAAGGAACAAATCCTTAGTATCTGGGTGTTGAGTAATAGCCGCGTCGTTCTGGAGAGTTTCGTTAGTACCTGGTTGGTATAGACATCACTTGCAAATGCTTACCCAGTTTGTCCAGAAGTCCCGCATCTCCGCCACAAAGGGTGTGCTACTGAATGCGCGACACCTGAGGAGCAACCCTCCGTCCATAGGATCGCGCAGAAACTCATAATCGTCGTGCTTGTTGTAATAACGATCTTCGTTCACGTACAGCACGTGCGAAAGCCTTGAGTAACTGGACTCATGGCTGGCGGGTAGAATTTTCAGTTCGTCCTGAGTGAAACATGTAGTTTGGAGCCCAAGTGAGGTTATCGCGTGTTGAACTCTCTGGGCGGGAATTAATGAAAGTTGTTGACCCTGCTCTGAAGTGACTGAAACGCCTCAATCTTGATCAAAGTTCACTGAGTGAAGGTGCTCCCATTTGATGAAAGGGAGGTAGCCACTGGGGTCCGGGATCGCTCGGCCGTGGATTCGACGTTTGTACTCAAGTGAGATCTGCCATGGTCTATTAGGTGCCGAAATACATCATGTGCCTTCAAAATGTTTGAACTTACCGGGCTGAATTGTGGCAACGAAACCGTGTCGTTCTCTTGTTCCTACCATATAGTTAGTAACATCTCCAAGACTCCTACCCATTTTCACGGACTCTCACCTGGACTTTCATGTCGAACGTCTGCTTTGGGACCAGGAGTATTGTAAACGTCCCCTCTTTGTGTAAGTTGAAGTCTAAGTGACGTTTGTGTCGCTCCCAGTGGCCAGAAACTGGTGGCGATTTAAAGAATTCCTGTGCCGGAAAGTTTAAAGCTGCATTCTGGCGGTGGGTATTGCCCTCATGTAGACGGAATAGCCTCTCAAAGATCCAGACATCCCGGGTATCATCAGTCTCTTCCTTGAGATCCACCACCAAACGCGACTCGAGAAGGCCATGACCCTTTTTCTCTTTGCCCATCCCCTCCTCCATTTCTTCTTCTTCATCCATATCTATGTCGCCATCGTCGTCACTGCCCCGAATTAAAGTCGGTGGTCTCAGCATGGCTCGTCGGGCTTCGAGTTCTCGTTGAAGGGTCGTTGCAAAGGCTGTCGCTAGGGTAGCATCGAGAAAATCGCCCTTTTCCAGGGTGATCCACAATGCATCCTCGACGCCCTGCTGTTCTCACTTTGAGCGTATGAAGAGATCGATGACTGCGTGGAAACCAGCCCATTCTCTCATGACCTTGAACTCGTGCGATAAAACCACAGGAACCATCCTCCACAGCTGGATGTCGTTCGGATGGGGAGCAATGTTGATAGTCTCTGGATCGAGCTCTTGTCACTTTCGCTAAGTGGTCTGGTGACATGATAGTTGTCTTCGAGAAATTGCTCCATGCGATAGTCGTGCTTATCGGGGGTAACGTGTGTCTGCCTGCTTCTAAGCATCTCTTTTACCATTTCGAAGGCCGCAAATGGGTTTCCGCCGTGCATGGTCTCGACAACGTCGAACTCGGCGTGGAGTTGACGCGGTACTGCAGAAGCCCAAGACCACTTGAAAAACACGTGAGTTGCGAGTAAATCGATAGATCTTGAAGGTTTCGCATCGTCTCCGCGGACAGTTTCGCGGATATCGGAGGGGAGAATTTCGAAAATTGCCATGAGAATCTCGCGCTCAGAAGGGAGGAGTCGCAGAACAAGGGTGTTCGGATACTTGTCTCACATCTTGATTGTTAGTGGTCGTATCGAGAGCGTCGAAGAGGCAGGCCAACACTTTGAGCGAGATCGTTGGTGTGCTGACCCGCCACAGGAGGAAGTCGCTCATCGTCATCTTAGAAGGTATGGCTTGATGTGCGAGATTAGTTTCTTGGGGCTGTTTTATCCAGAGAGAATCGGGTCTCCTTCTCTGGTAATGTTTTCAGGATCAGGCTGGAGCCTGAACGTAGCTGTAGCGCAGGTAGTAGGCTGTTATGGAAGCCATCAAGGTGGAGCCTTGTGGTACATACTGATCATGTGACCCAACATGAGGGGCTGCGATTTTGTGCTGTTATCGCAGGACGACTGATACTTCTAGGGGATCTAACGGGCTTTCAATTACTGGAATCTTGTACGCTAAGCCTGCCAAAATTGTAGGTGTGTCTCCCCGAGCCCCCGAAGAAGCACGGAAGCCAATGGAGCCGGTATACCCGGCATAACCGGGAAACGATGGAAACATGCTGAGCCGTTGATGGTGCCTTACGCCCTAGGAGATAATAATTGTTACACTTTGTAGTATATCATTGGGAGACAGTGATGGCGGATCAAATGGATATTTCTGGTTTGGCACGGCATTACCGGTCTTCATCTCATACATCATGAGAGGCAGTGATGGATATTGCAAGTGGTTGTACTAGTAGTAATACTAAAAGCTAGATAATACTGACTCATTCGCGTATAGTAAGGCTAATCTTCTCTTCAAAGGTTTGCTGCCTCAAAGGCGCCATGCCTTCCAGCTCCACTACTAAACTTGGTAGCTCCTTTGACACTCTCCGTGGTGATGACTTTAACGCCATGCTCAAACTCATTTCTCAACCCATCTTCAAACGAAGTAGCGTTATATGCAGAGTAATAGCAATTGCTACGGTCTACATTCATACACTCTTGTGGGAATATCAGAAGCTGCTTCGCCATCTTCGTCGCCTCCGCCAAAGCCTGGCCTTTAGGCACAATCCGATTCGCCAGCCCAATCTGCAGGGCCTCTTCAGCTTTTACAGCCCGACCTGTAAGAATCATATCAAGGGCCCGACCAAGGCCGATGATAGCCTGCAGACGCACAGTGCCGCCATCAATAAGAGGGACACCGAATCTGCGGCAAAACACGCCAAAGACAGCGTCTTCTTCGGCGATGCGGATGTCACCCAGAAGGGAGAGTTCAAGGCCGCCAGCAACTGCATAACCTGACACTGCACTGATGACGGGCTTCTTGATCTGCATTCTTGAGGGACCTATAGGCCCAAGATTGCGACCCTCAACCGAATGGCTGTGATCAATAATTGGTCCCTGATATTGCTCAGGTCTCTGGCTTGAGTCGTATTTGGCGACTTCGTGAAGGTCAAAGCCAGCGCAGAAGGTGCCGTGCGCACCGTAGAAAACACAGACCTTCTGGCTCGCATCATCTTCAAAGGCCAAAAAGGCGTCATATAGTTTCTTCGCAGTAGCACCTTCGATGGCATTCTTTCGATGCGGACGGGAAATGGTGATGGTGGTGATACCATCTGGAGTCTGAGTGACTTGCACTGCTTGGGGTTCTGCGTCCGTCATGGTTGATTGAACGAGCAGGGTGAATCTTCAGAATGATGAGAAAAGGAAAGGAAGACTTGAGTTTCGACTGAGAGATAGGTCTTTGTCAATGGTTTTAATACTTGGTGATGGCTTACACACTGCATTGCCATAGGTAACCGAGGTAGAAGGGTATCCTACATTGCCGAGTGTCGGTTATTGACATATCACTTCATGTCAAACAAGGCCCTGTTGTACTTTTTGCTCCATACTAGATTAATACCTCTAGAGAAATACATATCAATTTTAAATATAAGTCTATACACATATTTTGTTCTTTCACTCTGATATGGTCTAGCTTTCAGGGACGAGTCTCCTACAAATTCTGGCTAATTCGTACGACACGTCTTCCAGATGGGTTAACATCGCTCAGAGGCCGCTATCCCTTTGACTGGCACAAGG